>CM053266.1:37364366-37536225 GCA_028583415.1 Protea cynaroides | reverse complement strand
CTTGGGAGGCCCAGGGTCAAAACCCAATGTCACAACCTCAAAATGAGATCCGACTAGCTCGGTTTCTAGCAAGGTTCGAGAACTCGGTTTTGAGGCCAGCTTCCGTTGAAACGCAATTGCACAACCTCAAAATGAGATTTGGCATGTCACTCCGTTTTGAGGCCGGTTTCAACAAGCTGCGAAATTGAGTTAGCTCAAGTTTCATTCAAAACCTGGGATTTTTTCCGTGTCATCTCGAAACTTAGGTTTCGAGACCAGAAGTGGTTAATTTGATCTGTTTTTTTGTTGTATAGCGTATTTGAATCATTTTACATCTATTTCTATATCAGTTTAAAAAAAAAATCCGAAATAGTATTATACTGTAGACCCAAGTTTGCTAGCATACATTGAGACCTGGAATTCATAAATAAGCAAACGTCCCTCATTTGAATCCAATAAAAATATTCTAAAATTTAAATTCCAAAAGGATAAGAAATCAACTTTCCAAGTCAAGAACAAAAATCAGTGATGCAAAGCTAGGGTTAGGTAATAAATTTTAGACCCTTAGCTTTTGGGATCTTTAAACATTCACGGTAATAGTATTAAATAGAAAACTAGTAAATCAGCAACAAGAACTTATCTTTCTGGCCAATCTAGCCGTTGGATGACCAAGTAATTCTGGTCGGTTGAAGCTTTATATATGTGTGTTGCACGAGGCTACCGCTACCGCAGGGTTTAGGGAGGGGCAGAATGTACGCAACTTTACCCCCACAATGACGAGATGCTATTTTCGTGTTTCGAACCTGTGACCACCAGGTTGCAATATGACAACCTTACCGTCATATCAAAGCTCGCTCTCTTTTGATTTTTAATAATGTTTTATTATAATAAAATTTATGAAATTTTTAGGTCAAAGAAAAACCCAACATTTGAAAGTTGAAAATTGCCCCTTGAATCTGAAATGTGGTTTTGTTCTTAAACTAGAGTGTTGACTTCTTATCTTATTGGAATTTGAATTTGATACAGTTTTTATTGCATTTAAATGGGCATGGTTTAAGAACTTGGTGGTAACCAGTGGTTTCGACCAAATTATTTTGGTTTCGACACTCACCGAATCGAAACCTAGAGTTGATATCATTTTGTTGAAAATCTCGAGCTGGTTTCAACTTCAACCAAAACCTAAACCAATATAGCATATAGAGGTACATGTTTTGATCGAAACCTATATGTTTCGAATGGTTTTAATCGGGAGAAAGGGTTTCGACAAAAATCCCAGGGACAATACTTATTTATGACTAATATCATTTAAGCTATTTCATTTACTTAAGATATTATTCATAAATATACAAACACCTTCCCATTTGAATCCAATAAGAATAGTCTTATATTCAAAATTTTAAAATAATAAGACGTTAACTCTCCAATTCAAGAACAAAAACCACAGTTTCAGATGCAGGGTCGATATTTAACTTTCAAATGCTAGGGTTTTTCTCCAATCTAAAAACCATAAGTGAACTAAAATAATTTTTTGTTTTGATGTCCAAAAATTTAATTCCACTCAAGCAACTTTAAACAGCATTTGCGTACTCCAAACAAAGTTTGACTGAAGCGTAACTCTTTCAATATAACTTGCAACCGCTTCCTAGATTTCATCTCCTAATGCACCAACAGGTTGCTTATACTGTACTCTCGATATGGGTTTGTCTTCTACATTCTGATATCTCCACATCAGCAGTTGTTGCTAGTTTAGAAGGAATAAGCTTCTCCCTTGGACAAGCCAGGAGCCATCGGCCTTTTCGCTGGTTAGCATGCCTCCATCTGATACTCTACCCTAAGATAGACTTTGACCATTTAGGAAGATTTTTTTTTCGAAAAGGGGAAAGTGGCTCCCTCCGCTCGCTCCTTCACCTCGTAAACTCGGTAAGCTCACCTGATCGTAGACCACCCTCGCTTTTGTCTTCAACTCTTCTCGGGATCCGGAGTTTTTCGAGAAAAGGTCCCATCCTTCAATATCATGATTGGGTCGACCAGGCCAGATCATGAGTGAAATATCATGATCGGTTGAAGGTGAGAGTTGGCTTCATTGCTTGGTTTTTGAAGACGGACATCAGGTTCAACCTAAAGTGAGTCATCATAGGGCTCCTTGTTTTGAGGAATGAATTCTTCCATCTGCTGCCATGTCTGGATCGAATTCGCCGGCAGATTAATATACCATTCGAACGCCGTGTCCGAGAGTAAATTGGCGAAAAGATGGATTTTTCTGTTCATCATTCGTATATGCTAAATGCAAGAGAGTAGAAAGGAGGTTGCTTTGGGAGGAAACACATGCTATTGGCCTTCTTCTGACCTCTTGTCGGGACTACCACTGGATATGGAACCAAACGAAAGGAAGCTGCGAAAAAACTCTTTTGATGCTGTTGTTCTGTCTCAGCAGAGTGCCAACGTAGATGGGATGCCGGGGACGGTGCCCCTTCCTCTTCTTGCCCGAAGTAGAGTGGTGAAGTCCAGTTGGGGCACCCGGGAACCCTATCACTGTTTGCTGCTTTCGAGCTGCCCCTTTCAAAGTCAGAATGCTGTGCCGCTGGAACAGCCATGTATGTTTTCGATTTTCTATTCCCTCATGATCAGGCCTGACCTGGTCGACCAGGCCCGATCATGATATTTCACTCATGATCTGTTAGACACCTTAATTGCAGCCATTCGTCTCTCATCTGGATTCTTTCTTGCTCAGAGAACTCAGCAAGCCATTGAGTTCTTCTAGGGTCAGTGAGGGCCTTTATATGCTTCACCTTTTCTCGCGCCAGTCCTTCTCTTGCCGCTTCTTTCCGAATGAAAGGATGAAACTTTTATTTTCTTTCAAACCACATTTGCCTTTACTAGCCAAGAAGACAGGATAATAAGGGGCTATGTTTATTCTACCTTCGACATCATTTTGCTTACAGGCGACCAGGGAGGGATGACCCACCTAACGAATTCACGTTTTCCGAAAGGAAAAAGCAGGGTCTTGAAAAGGCCTACCCATTGGTAGGAGATGTTGAAGTAGCGCATGAAGTAGTCTCTATCCCCCAGTCGGAGCTGCAACAAGCGAGGGAACTGCTCCTCTGTTCTACCTTCTTTTCAGACTCCCGGACGTTCTTTCCCGAATCTTTGCTTTCGTTCGACCTTAAAGTCACCAAAAGGATTCCCTTCTGAAAGCCATAGCAGGTACAGGGCTCTGGACCCATCCCCGAAGCGAAGAAAGAGGAGCAGCTGATTGTAAATCCGCATGATTTACAACCAGCCTGCGGTCGAGCTGATCTACGACCACCCTCTCCCGGCCCAGTAGTTCCGCAACTACTACAACCGTGATATGTCAGCCAGCTATGGACTGCTGGCTGCCTTTATGATAGGTAGTAGGCATCGGATCAAAGGGGAATCGAACAGAGTATCGCTCTATCACATCGGGTGGATAGGTACGGATTAACAGCTGAACGTGGGGATCACAAGTTAGGAATGGCGGACGTACTGAGTCATGAATCATATTTTTGTAATCAACTCAAGCTCTTAAACAGACCCTGAGCCTTTCCTTATTATAAGATATTACTTTTTTTGTTTTGTTTCCACAACTAATTGAAATTCCATTTCTTGATCCGTATCTTCAATTTTTGGAAACTGCCCCCCCAATCACGCTGCCTATGTGAACAAACAAACAAACAAACTTTGCACAACCAGCTTCAGCAGTTCTGCCTAATCGATCGCTGTGAAGTAAGTAGCTGGGAGACCGTTTTGTTGTCTTTGTTTTATAGTTGTCCATTACTTGTCCGTGCTCCGATCCACATAGGGTGCTTCAAGCAGGTCCCGATCTTGATCTACTGTGCCTGGACTGGATCAAAGGCTTGAACTACTGGATCAGTTCAATCGAATCAACTGAATCCATGGGTTCTGCGATGTTGATCCTTCCAACCCCTTCAGACTTTTCCCTTTTCGCGAAGCCTTGATGCGCGGGCATATCAAACTGTCCAATCAAAAATGGTTTCACCTAGGGATGGATGGTGCAGATAAAGAATAAAAACTGAAACTATGGTTCATTTGGAATCTTAATTTGAAAAGAGTTGCTCAGGTCGAAGGGTCAAAGTTGTTGTTGAATGGAGATAAGTACGGTTTCGGAATTTTAACAAGAAAGGAGTCTTGATATGCAACTTAAATCATATGAGGAATTAATAGGAGGGCCAAGAAGAAAAGAGAAGGTAACTGACCATACATTGGTGTAGTTATTTGTGGCCAGACTTTTAAGGGTTGTAGAAGGGTTAGTTTTTAGTTTTGGCGAAAAGAGTACAGGTAGTCAGCTATTATTAGAATATTGTTATAAATGGATGCAAATAGAATTTGGGAACGGGAAGACCTAATAACAGAAGAAAAGAAAATTTTGTGGAGTTAACAGGTTCAGATTTAGAAAGATAAAACATTAGTTTATAACACCACCAGATATAAGAAATGGGGGACAGATTGGAAGCCTGCTTGTTGAATGGTTAATTAAATTTGCTGCCCAAGGCACCAAAATGAAGGCATTAGGACACTAATTGGCATGGAAAATTGGGGTATCAAAAAAATTGATGATGATGTGATCCATATGACATGGATTTTGGTTCAAAACATTGCAGCACATGGAAATCTGAGTCCTTAAGTTTCTCTGCATCATAATTGGCTTAAACTATGAAACATTAATTATATATTGCGATTCCTTATTTTATCCAACTTCTTGACTGTTTCATTAAGAAATATATATGAATAGCTTGCAATGGCATTGATGAATTTTATCATATATTATGGACTTTTATTTGCTTTTTTGGGTGTACTGTTATGGTTGCAGTCAAATGAGCTGTTACAGGAACTGATCCTACATTGTTGTGTAAATCGGGCTACCCATGGTAACTTAGTTAGGTCTCATTAGCTTTCCCACTCCACACTCGATTTATCTGGTAAGTTACAGCCAATTCCCTGTTGCCACGTGGTGTAATAACACTTTCAAAAAGTTTGAAAAAGGAAAGAATCTTGAGGAACATTTTGGCAGCCGAAGGGGGAAGTCCAAGTCTGATACATGCTGGGCCACGGAATTTAATATGTTGCTTATTTAAATGGGTAGCTTATATATATTCTGTCATCAGGATGGCCTTGCCCCACCTTCTTGTGGAGATAGGCTACCTTTTGGGAAGAGTATTTTGACTGCTCATGACATATCTCGGTTTTGTGGGAATCTGAGACGAAACCAAGATTGAAACAGAAAAATACCAGGTTTTGGCAGGTTTTGATGGTTTCGACTGAAACATGGCTATAAAAGCCCATGTTTCGACAGGTTTCATCTTGGTTTCAACCATATTTTTTCTAGGCCTAGAAACCTTGGTTTCAAGTCACCCAAAAAAATACCAGGTTTCGGTGGTTACGTCTCGGTTATGGGCCTGACCTACACAGTACTCGGAATAGAGATTTACTTTTGAAATAAAACATCTCTCCTAGTATGTTAAAATTACCAGCAGTAAAAAATTTTGTTTCAGAAATATACAATTAAATTTTGCTAGAAGAGGAACTTGGTTAGCAATATATGAGTTGAATACTTGAAATAGTATTTGAAGTAGGCTAAAACAGTTTGCAAAAGCTGTCTCTGGAGATTGTGGATTTGCTTGTTTGGATATTCTTTTGAATCTAAGCTTTCTAATTTTCTAAAACAAGTTTCGTTCATTACTTTTCTCTTTGCATTTTTCATAGGATGATTATGGTAAGTGCTGTGAAATGGGTGGATGAGGTCATCCCAGATGCACCTTACGCCATCACTGAGGATTTCATGAACAAGCTTTTTAACGAGTACAGCATAGATTACATTATTCACGGTGATGATCCTTGCCTTCTTCCTGATGGTACTGATGCTTATGCTCTTGCCAAGAAGGCTGGTCGCTATAAACAGATCAAGCGAACTGAAGGAGTGTCAAGCACTGACATTGTTGGTATAAATCCTGTCCTACTTTCTTGCAAATTTCTTTTTCTTCAGGTTTTGATGAGGAATATCAGACTGAGGTTCTTTAAGGTGCTAATTTTGAGGTACTAGGTCTGATGGTATTATTTAAAGAATTTTTCTTTTAACAAACACAGTGTTAAGCTTGAAGATACAATATAATAGCATCCGTTTTTGTTTTTTGGCATTTCGGGAAGAAAGTTCAGTGGACAATTCAGAGACTTAAAATTTGATAAGGCTTTCCTTAACCACAAGAGTCAGATTTGAAGTTTGTGAGTCCTGCTCTTGGTGCTAAGTTGTAATTTTGTAAATTTCAATGTGGACAGGTCGTATGCTTCTCTGTGTGAGAGAAAGGTCAGTTAGTGACAGCCATAATCATTCTTCCTTGCAAAGGCAATTCAGCCATGGACACAGCCAAAAATTTGAAGATGGTGGATCTGGTGGAACTCGAATAACTCATTTCTTGCCAACCTCTCGTAGGATTGTTCAGTTCTCAAATGGAAAGGTACTCACTTAATGTTCAATGTGATCTGATTCCTAGGAGTCGAGCTAAAATAAATTTCAGTAATTATGCTGATATTTTATAGTTAATATAAAATTGATTGCTGGTTTCTTTCCCATTGATGTTTTCCCAAATAAATAAGGTAGTTAGGGGTTTCCTTTGTTATTTGGGTAGTCTTGTCATTTATATCTATTGTTTTATTCCTGTAGTTAGAATTGTGGGAGACTAGGAGATAGAGTCAGGCTGAGTTTTGTTTCCAGTTTTAGAGGATGGATAGGAGTCTATCATAGCAGCTACAGTTGTTTAGTTTGTTTAAGGTTTTTTTTTACATTATATATATAAACAATACCCCCCTGTTAATGGTGGATTTTGGGAATGGAATGAATGGTTATTCTGAGAACATGTGCTGCTGTTGCGCAAGTACTGATAGGTGATTGCTTTCTCTCTCCTCTCCTTATCGTCTCCTCTCCTTATCGTGCAACTTTGAATTCCTTCTCAGGTATTCTTATTTGCATTCCTTCTTTTTCTCAGTTATTCTATTTCCTTCCTTGTTCTTTCCCTACAAGTTCTGTCTTTATTTCTGCTCTGTATTTTCTCCTTTCTGTTGAATGACATTGCTGGTTTGGGGCGACACTGGAACTCCATCGACACAAATCTGTTTGAGCTGAGATTTGGGGTATCAGTTCACTACCTAAGGGCATCCCACACCCTAGAGTTTCATCCCCAACAACTCTCCCTGCTGTGACTTACACACCAAGCTTTAGGTCTGAGCCAGTTCTTATCACCAGACCTTGTTTCAGAAAATTTTAATTAATTTTCTGCTTGATGTTTTAAATTCTTGTTGGTTGGATTCAAGAGGACTGTAGTTTAGGAAGCTCCTCCTAGAATTTCAGTGTGTTTGGAGCCCAGAGGTGAGAGTTCTCTCACTGGAAAGCAATTCTGGTTTCTGCTTCTTGTTTCTCGAGAGGTTGAAGACATTTATAAAAATAAATTACCTAACTAACAAACCAGCAAGGAAATAGGAGTGCGCATAACAGAAAAAGAGAGAGAGCAGATCGGTAGTCTGCTCCTCCTTGTAGTTGTTATATTTATACGATCTAGCAAATAACTACTAGCTAGGATCTAGGACTCTACAAGCCAGAGTCCTAATTGAAAACATAAAACAATAAAGTAAATTCCTAGTCTAAATAGAAGTCCAAATACTAATAGGAGTCCTAGTCCTAGAAACTAGCCCACGCTGTTTTGACTAAGTCAAAGCAGTGTTGGTTACAAATAAACTTAGCAATGTCAGTAATAAATAAAGATAAAAATAATAAATAAAATTAGCGTAATCGAGATTAGCTGGGGGATGTGAATGCTACAGCTTGAAAATAGTTAAGTCCCTCACCAATCTTTATTTTGGTGTGGAGGTGTGGCGATGGCTAAGGTAGTATTCGAAGAAGAACCAGCTTCCTCAAGTAGTCGAATGCGGCGAAGTAATTGGTCAAACCCATGAGATGGAATCCCTGAAGTCGATTCTGATGACGCAGGTGTAGGAGCCAGAATAGGTGCAAATGGTGTCAGTAGGTGCAGGATCAGTAGAGTCAGAGTTAGTTGAGTCAACCAAGGAATCAACCCATTCAGGGCGCCATGTTTGGCCCAACAAGTATCAACATAATGATTAGTCTTCCCATAGATGGTGCAATAGCGAGAAGACTTGTTAGTAAAGGAACTACTAGAGCCACGCCACGTCCTCGGCCATAGCCACGATCCCTATCAGAAGGGCGGCCACGGCCAACCTATAGAGCAGATGAATCATTGGGAGCAGCAAAATTGTCACCTTTTGGAGTAGGAACCAAGCGTTGAAGACGGGAAAAAGTCCCTGGAAGATTAGGAACCTTTTTCTCTATTAGAAGTTTCCCTTAGTGGTAGTCAGGATAGAGACCAGCCATAAATTTAGCAACAAAAACTCACTGTGTTGTGCCTTCTGTAGTACAAGATTGGTAGTTGAAGGTTGATGGACCTGTAATTCTTCAATGATGCCCTTGTAATGGCTGTAGTACTTAGTAAGCGTGCGGTCACCTTATGAAAAGGAAAACAGCTCATATAACTCATAAAGGCGTGATATATTCTTTTCTTGACTGTAGCTTTCTTGTAGATTGTCCCATACATTCTTGGCGGTGCTATGGAACATAACATTGGAAGCAATAGTAGGATCAATACTATTCCACAGCCAAATTTGGAGAATGGAAGATTCACACATCCATTCATCATGGGCAGCAATATTAGCAGATGATTTAGAATCAATAGATGGAGGATCTTCAGTGATATAATTTAATTTACCCTGAGAACAAATGAAGGCTTCGACGGCTTGGGCCCATAATAGGTAATTAGGAACACCATTCAGTTTGATGGTAGTAATCTGTATTGGAGTATGAGTATGAGTATGAGTACCTTGGACTGGAGTAGATGTAGAAGCAGCCATTGATAAAAAAAATAATTAAGGGACAGCAGGAGTAGCAGTAGAAGAGGTAGTAGTAGTAGCAATATATAGCAGCAAAAGGTAGTAGTGGTGGTAGTAGCAAAAATAAATTGATAGCAAAAAAACTGGAATTAGATCCAGATTGAGATTGCGGTAGGTAATAAGCAAAAAAAAATTGATAGCAATTTTTTTTTTCCAGTAGGGATGTTAGGAGCAGTACCTTAATAGTAGCAACAAATCATAGTATCAATAGGCAGCATAGGTTGTTGTGACCAGTTAGAGGAGATCTTTTTGAGACGATCAAAACCAAGAAAAAAAAGGAAAAAAGGGTTAATCGATAGGCTTTGATACCATGTTAGAAAAATAAATTACTTAACTAACAAACCAGCAAGGAAATAGGAATGCGCATAACAGAAAAAGAGAGAGAACAGCAGATCGGTAGTCTGCTCCTCCTTGTAGTTATATTTATAGAATCTAGCAAATAACTACTAGCTAGGATTTAGGACTCTACAAGTCAGAGTCCTAGCTGAAAACGGAAAACAATAAACAATAAACTCCTAGTTTAAATAGAAGTCCAAATACTAATAGGAGTCCTAGTCCTAGAAACTAGCCCACACTGTTTTGATTAAGTCAAAGCAGTGTTGGTTACAAATAAACTTAGCAATATCGGTAATAAATAAAGCTAAAAATAATAAATAAAACTAGCGTAATCAATGCTGATCTTGATTATGCTAACAAAGATAACCCCTTCTCCCCCACGTATCAATTAATTTCATTACAGAATTGTGCTTATGCCGCTCCTTTTTAAACTTATTCTTAGTGTATCCTTCATATTCTCTTCCAAATCTGTCGTTGCTCCTTAAATTCTAATTCCAGAATTATCCCAGCTACTGTTTGCTTGCCTAAAAGGGTATTGCATTATTTCTGGATTTACATCTTTTATTGTCCAGGGTGGGTCCATAGGGATCCCAAAGCAGGGATTTGCAACCCAGGACAGCATAAAGAAGATTACATGATCCAATTGTGTGCGGTGAGTGTAATAACTAATTTTGGTCTAAATTCACAATATCTGCGTACATCAGTACATGCTTCAATGTCAAATTCAAACATTTCCTACATATAATATTGCATCAGGGCTTTGTGCTGTCTAAAAAACTGCATTTTTCTCCAACAAACAGTTCTTTTAAAGAAAGTATATTTTATAGGGACAGCCTCTCTTCACTCTTCGTGCTTTCCCATCTTTATTACAGTATATCTTCTCTTAAGCTTTGGCATTGAGTAAAAATTGCCTGCATCAAATCTTAACATTCATGCAGGATGGACTTGGCTCGGTGGGATCAAAGCTACTGTAAGCCTATTAACATTTTTGCATACCTTTTGCATTTAGAATGTACTGCTGTCAAATCTCTTGCAAGTGTTAGCTTTGTTTATTTGCTGCTGCACATCTCAAATGACTGCCAACAGAAAATTTGTCCAAGGTATGGTCCATTGGGGTAAATAAGCCGTCAAGAGTGGACTTCTATTAGATCAGTGATTTGATGGAATCACATATTCAGGCAACAAACAAAGAACAAATTCAATGCTTCTATTGTGGAATAATTCAAGGGCTCAGTATCTGTCCTGAGTGAGATAAATAACTTCTCTTAGGATCACAAATATTAATATTACAACAGTGTTATTGTTGCCTTATATTGCTTATAATTAGAGTTCCTCTGCTCTGTAGAGAACAAGTCTATATGGGTACTTGGTCAAACTATCAATGTAAGAAGATTGATTGATAGGACATGATTTGTGCAATATCACGCCAATAGCTGTATATGAATAAGCAAAAACAGACCTTTGAGTAAAGTTGAGTGAAGATGTTAATGGTCCATCTATTGAATTAGCTGCATCAATTGGCTTCATTTCTGGAGGCTAGGCAAGTTGTACAAATTTTGAGCAGTATTATAATGTCAATGTTATTATGTCTGCATGAATTTTAGTAATTGTACTGCACTGGAGAAAAATTACTTGGGATGCAATTCATGGCTATATGCTGACATGCTCTATGTTATGATGTTAGATTCTTTCTACTGAAAAAAAGGGCTGATTACTTCTTTGGTTATAAAAGGGAAAAAAATACTATTGCTCGGTATTCCACAAGGCTTAAACTCTCCAAATTGAAGTGTTTACTTAGGCTCTCTTTGGATCCATTTATTTTTTTATCTATTTATCAAAATTCATTTTTGAAAATCATTTTTGATAAAAAATAAAATGTTGTTTTGTAGCTACAATAAAAAATAGATTGTAGAATGAGAAATAGATTTGGTATTCTATTAAGAATAACAATTTATTTTTATTACTTCATGTTGCAAAATTTTCAAGCCATGATATCTTGTGAAACCCTTATCCGATCGAAACAAAATTTCGTGTGGTTGTGAACTGGGCTCTGGTTTCGATGAACCACGACATGCAGTCATGTATGCATCCTAATGTAATGGAATCAAAGGTGGTTGTGAGCTCTTGTGGTCATGACAGTCCCTTCGGTGCTATTGGAGTGAAGCACCTCAGGCCCTCAAGAGCATTGGAATGATTGGTAGTGTTCCTGGCATGAAAGCCCTTGACATGAACACAGCTGAAGATTCCATTGTTAGGCTGACGAGAGAGATTGTTCTGGTAAACTGGCTATGTCCATTTGATAATTTTTTTTTCCCTTTCAAAAAGTGGGATCTCTCCTCTCTCTCTCTCTCATCTGTAAAAAACTGGAAAAAAGCCTCAACCACCCACTCACCTTTGCTTCATGGAATAAAATGCTGAGAAATTAGGATCCTCTCTGTCAGTCCTCACCTCTCTTCTCTCCTCCTTTTGGAGGCTGTTTCTTCTTTGTACCTTTGGTCCTTAAGTTTCTTAAGGTTCTGTTTGTTCTCATGAATTCTGGTGGATTATAATCAGGCCTATGCTATAACTTTTACCATCTCGGCATGTTTTTTTTTTGTTTTTGTTTTCATACCATTACCTGTGGGGTCACAATCACTAAACCTTGACCAAGTCCTAAAGCCTGTAGATGTATAGCTATCATCACATAAGGAACAATGTACATGACTGCTAATGGCGCTCCAAGAACCCAATTTCTTGCAGAATTTTTCCATGACAACAGATGTCAATCCCAAAACAACAGAATTCTACATAAGGCCAAACGAACTCATTCCAACTCCAATAATATAATTGTTTCCTTCACCTGGCTTCCCTCTGTAAACAACATAGGTTTTCTCTCCACTTTCCAACATAAATAAATCACTGTCGAAACCATTCAGCACTTTCCAAAGCTTAGCTAAACCGCACTCCTCAAATGCTGGAATTTGATTTAGATAAATTGCGATGACAATCAGAGATCCTTAAGGAATTGCAGAGCTGTAACAATGATTGGAGATCCGGAGATTTAAGAAAAAATTGACCAACTGATCAAATTTGGAAATGAGAAGGATCTGCTACTGCGATCAGATTGATAAACAAAATGATGTCGCTGCCATCGATGATCAGAAACTGAGTGAGAAGGACCTGCCGATGGTGATGGAGAAAATGATGAAATTAATCAGTGGAGAATTTCTGTCGGCTAAGATTGAAGGAGGATGGATAGCGATCGGAACAACGATGGAGGCTCAATTGAAATAGATGAAGTTTTGCGGAAAAAATAAATTTCTGACCAACAATCAGCCAGAGGACAGATGGCGACCAAAGTCGGTGAGAGGGAGAGAGAGGGGTTAGAGCAAATGTTATAAAAAAATATTAATTTTACTATTTTACCCTTATTAAAACACATGTTCATTAAACACATGCGCAAAAATAGCCAAAAAGAGATTGTGGCCAAAAATCAAAAAGAGGCTGTATTGTTATTTTTGTTTTTCATAAATAGCACCCAAAATGATACCAAACCCCTTTAAAAACAAAAACTTGAAATAAAAACAGAAATAAAAATGGATCCAAAGACAGCCTTAGTCATCTTAAAAGAAAAATTTGAACCTTTTCCTCAAACTTATAGAACCTTAAGAGGATGCTCAGTGGGTACAGCCCTACAGGAACGACTAATTGCTTTCTGTTATATCATAGTACCTAACTCTGTTCATTGCTTAAGTATGATTCAATGTGGTAACAATCTTTTTATTGATTGAGAATGATTCTTTCTTGAAGCATGCTAACAGGAGTGGATTTGTATGAGTAGTTGTTGGTGGAAGGCACGAAGAGGCTTCAATGTGCAATAGGTCAGATCCTTTCTAATTTATTTGCCATTCCCCATTGGGGCTTGTCCTAGATCTACCACTGCGGGATCCAATCTTAGGGAAAGAAGATTGGAGGCTGGAACATAATCTATTTATGGGACAGGAGGGAGAGTTGCTATGATTCAAAGTGCTTTCTCCAGTTTCCCTATTAATATAATGTATCTTCTATTAGTAACTATGTCGTTGTGAATAGAATGGAGAAGCTAATGAGGAGATATTCTTGTATTTTTTAATAAAATTTTGACCTTATATAATTTACAACACAAAGGGTGGCATTTAGTGTACAGGTTATATATGTGCATTCATCAAGAATCTGCAGCTCAGTTGTTTTTACATTGTTATTTCTTCTTAGGTGTGGTCATATTCATCGTTGTCGTGGCAACTAGGTGAGCCAAAGTGGTGGCAGGGCATCTTGGTGCTAAGGTGATGCTAGTAGGGGTAAGGGCCTTATGTATAATGTAAAATATTTAATTAATTATAAATTTGAAGAAGGGTTTATAAGTAATGTAAAAATATGTATCTTAACTTAGTTGCAAATATGGGTATACAAAATGACCTATTTATACAAAATGATCTATTTATAAATAACTTAGTTGCAGATATGGGTATATGAAAGGACCTATTTATAAATAACTTAGGTTGCAAATGTGGGTATACATTATACAATTGGACCTATTTATAAATGAGACATTTTACCAAATAAATATCAGCTTGGCTCTTTCGACGAGTAGCAGTCATCAGTGGCGACTGTTTTCGATGCTATGGTGTCAGCACTGGAAGTCTGGAACAGGTACACTCCCTTCCTCATCCTCCTCTGTCTCCTTCTCCTTCTTTTATAGTAGTAAAAGTGGTGGCTGCAATCTTCCTCTTCTTCGGTGGTGACTGATGCTGCTGCCACTGGTACTGCTGCTTCTTCTCCCCTACCTCACCCTCCTCCTTCCATCTTGTTCTACCTTCTTCTTCTCACACTACTTCTGTTGCTATGATTCTGGCTGCAATGGTGGCAATGGCAGTGCTGTTGCTTCCTTCTTCTCCTCCTTATGCTGCTGCTGCTGTTATGGTGCTGGCTGTGATGGTGGCAGTGATAGTGCTATTGCTTCCTTTTTCTTCTTCTTCCCTATTTTCCCTACTTTCCTATCATTTCCCCTATTTTTCTTCCTTTTCTCCCTCATTTCCAACCATTCCTTGCTTCCATTTTCCGTATTTTAGATCTAGTCATCTAGGTTCCCTAACAAGAAAGGTAATTGGCTGCTTAGGCCTTTCAAAAATGCTTTGCCGTAGATCACATTTTCACAATGTGGTATGCATTCAACTTGCTCCGGGTTGATGGATAAACTATTTACAACATGGCCCAAAAGTTCTTTTGGAGTATAAAGTGAGATTATGAAGCGTGTTAGAAGGTATTTTTTAGAGTTACAGAGTTTCCCCAGAACTTGTACTGATATTGCCAGTTATTCATTTGATTGTGCTATGGCATGTAAAGAATTTGTTGGGTAGGTATGAAAAGTTTTTCTACCAATTGGGATTCCTTTTTGTTTTATTTTTTTTAATATCCTAGGTATCTATCTGATGGTTTTTCTAGTACTTTTTTTTTTCAAAATTAGTAAGTAGTATGAAGATATGTGCTGGAACCAAAAGTTTATAGGATATGCCGAACTGAAATAGAATTTATGGAGATACATCGAAGTGATTGTTGGGTAGATACGAAAAGTTTTTCTGCCAATTGGGATTCCTTTTTGTTTTAATTTTTTTTAATATCCCTAAGTATTTGAAGGTTTTTCTAGTACTTTTTTTTTTTTTTTTTTTGAAGTTAGAATTATAAAGATGTGTGCTGGAATCAAAAGTTTATAGGATATGCCGAACTGAAATAGAATTTATGGAGATACATCGAAGTGATAATTTCTAATGTTCAATCACGAATGATGGAGGAGAAATAGAGCATGATGTTGCACATAGAATTAGAGTTGGGTGGATGAAGAGGAGGTGCTTCTGGAGTTTTGTGTGATCGATGCATATCATTAATATCAAAGGATAAATTTTATTTGACAGTTATAATACCAGCAATGATGTAGGAATCTGACTGTTGGGAGGTGAAGAAGAACATATAAACAAAATTTGTGTAGTTTGGATGATGATGTGGAGATGGATAAGTGGTGTAACTAGAAATAATACAAGAAGGAAGCACAATAGAAGTGATATGGCAGGAGCTATGAGAAGTTGGGAGGAAGCTATTTGAGGTGGCATTGACATCTAAAATGAAGACCTTTAAATGTACTGGTAAGGATTGGTATGATTCAGGTTGGAGGGTCTAAAGAACAAGGGGAAAGACTAAAATTACTTTAGAAGAGTGGTAAGGACATGCAGGTGAGGTGATCAGAATCCTTCCTATAAATAAGAAGTTATAGATTTTCTTATGACTACAGGTACGGATTTGAATAGAGTTGAATGGTGAAACAGGATCAATGTACCTGCCCCCATTAAGTTAGTAAATGCTTAGTTGAGTTGAGTTCTGGTACGTTGTTGTTGTAATGCTTGTATAGGTTTTTTGCAGTTCTTTGGTGTTCTAGATGTAATTATGTCCTTGAAGAAAAGTACCATCTTTTGAAGTTTCTGATCCCAGAGAGAGAGAGAGAGAGAGAGAGAGAGAGAGAGAGAGAGAGAGGTCTGTCTTCTCTCTAGTCCCCGCTCTTTTATGTTATTGATGGGAAATGCATATGTTAAATATGCAGGTTGATATTATGTCCCCCTTGTAGTCCAGCTTCTCTTATAGAAATTTTACATCACTTGTGAATTATATAATTATGTTATATCATCTTTTTTATGTCAGGACCTGACATCCATGTTCCCACCAAATTATCTTGTTATGTTTCGTGTCTATGGTTGCAGGGACCAGGACCTGATGCTCGTATAGTTTATATAGATGGAGCTTTTGATCTTTTTCATGCTGGACATGTGGAGGTATATTCTTTACCCAATGGCCATTGAAGAACTTTATTGTTATTTATTCAAGATTTAGTAGTTAGTAATTTTTAATGCAACTCTTTTCTTCATTTTTCTTTTATTCTAAACATCTAATTTTGATAAATGAGAGAAGTTATTTATTTGCCTTTTAAAGTACCTACATTGATCATTCTCAAGGATGATGTCCTTGGTTAAACTTTAAAGAACCAAGGAAAGTTGGCCATTCAGACTAGCTACTTGATAAACTGGAGTTTCTCAGCTTTGAACAGTCTTGATCTGGGAGAAAATGAAGTAATTGGATATCAAATATCGTTAAACTATTTACTCATGGAATACCAGAGATATTACGATTAAAAAGATCTACGAACCAGCCTTGGGGCAAAGACAATCCCATCCCCAAATATGTTGTGCTCATATATTTCTTTTTCCTTTCCCTTTCTTTTTTTTCTTCTTGGGTTAGGGGTTCTTATTGAGAAAAAAACGTGAAGAAAAAAATAATACTGCTTTCTGTATCCCTTGTAGAGTGGATAGGGTTCTGATCATACTATAATTGTGTCCACAAATTTTTTGAAGAAATGCAATTATAATGGGTTGTTGTTGCTGATTATTTGAAGACTCCATTCGTTTACATCCTTCCAACCATTTTGCAAAGGAGAACTTAATAATCCTATTAGGAATATGGCTGCCAGCTCCTAACATTGACCCTATAAAACCTCATGAATTTCCTCTTAGAAGGCTATCTTAGGCTATCATGAATGCTATTGATGCATGTGTGGCCATGCCAACTCCGCACAGAATGCCTTACAGTGGTAAGCCATGATGCCATGTCCAAGGCAACAACACCAAGGAGGGTGAGCCACGCCACCCTTCCTCAAAGCTCAAAGGTAGCTCTTAAGCAATGAGGGTGAGCCACGCCACCCTTCCTCAAAGCTCAAAGGTAGCTCTTAAGCAATTGTTCCGTTTTTTAGCAGTAGACATCAATCCCTCCCCCCCCCCCAAAAAAAAAAAAAAAGGTCTTCTTCCATAACGCCAACATGATGATGCAGTGCCTTGGCCTACATCCGTGCAAGGACAAAGGCCATCATCGAGCCAAGATGCACACCCACGCTTGCCTCTGCAAGTGTCACGGCCATCCCAATACTTTGACCATGACAATGTGGAACCTGTATCAAGGTCACCCTCACGGGATTTATATAACTTGGCACACTTAAAAAAAGAGCACAACCATTTTCACTTTTTAAATTTGATTGTCTTATTATTACAATGGTGGCGATTATGTTGTTGTTGTTGTTGCTGCTGCTGCTGCTGGTGGTAATTTTTATATATTATGTGCAATTGGTTTACTCCCTTCTGAACTCCCCTCCCAAGAAGAAAAACTAAGTTATATTCATTGATTGTTTGTTATCACCTTGTGTATAGATACTGAGACTTGCTCGAGGGCTTGGAGATTTTCTTCTTGTTGGGATTCACACTGATCAAACAGTCAGGTCATAAACTTGTTTTCTTTTTGTTAAATTATGAAATGTTCGTATGGTTTTATAGTTTAGCGGACATTCTTCCTTCAGCGTTTTCTTGAAAGGATTGATCTCTTGAAAATTTGATGGTATGGCAATATGGGTTTTTTGTTGACTTACAAAGTTCTTTTACTTACCGATCTAGTACGTAGATGGGATTTACATTTTGTTCATGTGTTTACTTATTATCAAATTCTATTTCTCCTTACCATTTTCCTCCTGAGAAGGGGATAAGGCTTTGTTGTTGTTGTATTTTCCTCCTGAGAAGGTCAATTGTGTTAATTAATATAAGAGAGCTGGTTGATATATCCAGTATAAAAAGTTCAAAGGAGCTGGTCAGGGATAGATCTTATAAAGGAAACAGGCAATAGGAACGTAAAAATTATTCATTGCTAAATGATCTGAAAGCAGTTGGATGTGAAGGAACCCCATTAATAATCGTCAAGTCCTCTGCAATTTGCAGCCAGAAAATCAGAATCTTCTTTCCTGCCTGGTTGGGAGAAGACTTCATAGTTCCAAATTCTTTGTTTCCTTCTTTCTTTCCTGTTTTCATACTATGTCTGCATGTGGCTTCAGGTCATGACATCCAGAAAATTTTCAGTTTGCTCTTCAGATTAGCATCTCTTACGAAACAATAAAGCTGGGGATATCCAAAGGGCAGGCCTACTGTTGAGTAAAGTTTGTCCAGAACCTCTTCCAATCTCTCCATGTAAACAGGAAAGCACGTTCCACAGTGGATATCATATTTTGCGTGGAACAATAATGATGAGTAGATAGATGCTCGGACCAGTTTGAGAAGAATCTTACAACTGATCTTTGGTAGGCAGTAAATGTGGATACGAGTAAGAATTTGCATTTGTACCAGGGAGATCCATGGCAGAAGCTATTTACTTACTTAGGAAATTCATGGGAAGATTAAGAGAATGCAAAAAGACCTCCATATGGTATTTATTGATCTAGAAAATGTCCATGACAATGAATCCCTAGAGAATTAACCTGTACTAGAGAAGAAATGTGTTTCGAGTTAATATGTGGATATAGGACATGAATTATAGTGTGATGACTAGTGTGAGAACTGTGGGGAGTCAAAGGTAGTGACTATCAATTACAATTGAGTTGCATCAAAGATCAACTTTAAGCCCTTATCTGTCTTCCCTTATCATGGATGATTTAATCGGGGACATTTAAAATGAAGTTCCTTGGTGTATGTGTTTTTTCTAATGATATTGTTTTGGTGGGTGAGATAAAAATATGGATTAACGCTAAGTTAGAGTTATGGAGATTAACCTTGGAATCAAAAGGTTTTCGGACAAGTAGAACGAAGACGGAGCATATGGTGTGTCACGTTAGTCACCCAAGGACGGATAAAATAGAAGTGAAAAATGATGAGAGGGAGATACCACAAAGTTATTATTCTAGGTATCTATGCTTAGTCATAAATATAGAAAGTGATATAGAGGATGATGTTTCACAAAGGACTAAAATAGGTTTGATGAAGTGGAGAGGTGTGTCTGGAATGCTGTGTGATCATTGTATTTTTTTTTTTTCAAATAGGAAATTTTTATAGGTTAGTCATTCGACCTACTAAAATGTATGTTGCATAATGTTGGATAGATAAGAAGAATCATATGGATAAACTCAGTGTAGCTGAGATAAGGATGTTGAGATGGACGTGTGGCAAAACTAGGAAGGAAAGGAATGATCATATTAGAGCTGATATGGGAGCAGTGCCGATACATGATAAGCTAGGAGAAAGTCGTTTGAGATGGTATGACCATGTTCAATGGAGGTCTTTAGATGCTCAAATACGGAGGAGTGGTTTGATTCAGATTGAAGGATGTAAAAGAGCTAGGGGTAGACCTAAGATGACTATAGGTGAGGTGGTGAGGAAAGACATGCGTAGCTTAGGCCTTGTTTCAAGTATGACCTCAAACCATAGTTGTCAAGGTGCCAAGGCGAACCAAGGCATTGGAGGCCTGATGGGGCGCTTAGGCGACTAAGGTGTCACAAGCCCGCCTGGGTACCTAGGCGACGCCTTGACAACTATGCCTTGAACAGAGCTGATTGGAGGGTAATAATCTATGTAGCTGATCCCATTTAGTTGGGATAAGGTTTTGTTGTTGTTGTTTCTTTTATGTTGAATATTATGCTAGAAAGTCATTTTTGGGAGCTTAATCAAATGATAGTTGGGCATTGAATATGAAGCTCTTTGCACCTCAAGATATCTTATCAGAATGATTCTCCAGCTTTGTTGAGCTGGTTCATTTTGTTAAGGGTGATTTAAGGCTTCAAGGGCTATTACATTGGACCTTCCCTGTTAATTGCTTGGGCAATTTGAAACTACAATCTAATGTTTCAGTATATTCATTTTAAGTAACATTCTTTTTATTTTGATTAAAAAAATGATGATATAATATTTATTTGCTATTATATGCATTCTTCCTGCAGTGCTAATATGGGGGTACATCGCCCTATCATGAATCTTCATGAGAGAAGTTTGAGCGTTTTGGCTTGTCGATATGTAGATGAGGTGATAATTGGAGCTCCTTGGGAAGTCTCAAAAGACATGGTAGTTTTTCTTTTCCTTTTTCATTTTGGGGTTATCCTATACTTCTTTGTCTTTTTATTTTTTCCTATTTCTTTCATTTTATGTCTTGCATGCCTATGTTCAATTGTGTGTATAAATCAACTGTTAATTGTTGGCATGCTCAGGAACACTTACAATGAGGAGTGCAGTAATAATTTAAATGCATGTTGAATTAATTGATAATTGTGTTATTCTGAGGTTTCCTTATTTTTCTTTTTCTTTTTTTAATTGATTCCTTTGTCTATGTTAATTTTATTTGTTTTGATTAATCTTCCAATGTTGCATGTTTTTGGGTTTTTTTTTGGAGGGCGGTATATTGAATTTATTTCATGGAACTGAATGTTTGATAACAAACAGCAGATAGACAAAATATACTCCAATATTCGTTTCCCACCTGAGATAATTATGTGTTATTTTATTTTTCAAATAATGTATTCTATGTATTCTATGGGTAACTTTGTTCTTTCAATGCTAGTTTTTCAATTTTCTATTCGAATCTAGCTTTGTCTCGTTTAATGCGAGCTATTTTAATTTTCTTTTATATTATTGAATATGAAAGGTACTATGTCTTTATGACTAATATGAATTTTAGCATGCAATGGTTCTAATTCATCAATGGAAGAACTAATCAAAGCATCAATCCCAGCTATTTCCTCTTTAAACTGAGTAATATAGTACATAATAATAGCAGCACATGTAATGATCTGATGAACAGTAAATGAAAATTGCTGACCGTTGTGAACAGTTAGGCAGAAGGTATATTGACTGAACGTTACTTACATATGTAGTAGACACTCAGAGCTTGGAGAGACACAAGCAGGCTGAGAGGGAAAATCTACCAACTGGAAAATTAATTCGAAAACACTTCTTCGATTACGGAAGTACTATCACTCATAAAAGTGAATTTTTACAGAATCTCACACTTACAAACACTCACTCTTACAAACTGAAGCATACAAGCCATCGTTATTAAAGCGTCAAAGCTACCCAAAGCGTTGGAGGCCACCTAATCTCTTAGGTGACCAAGTGCCAGCTTACTGTTTTTTTATATGTATACAATATTCATTATATCTACTTATCTGGTATCCTTTATATCTAGTATATACTACATTAAGAATAGACATTAAGCCACATAATGAATTAGCATTCAAATCATATAATTATCAAACCACAAAGCAATACTTCCACCTGGGATCTTTGGATATGGCCTTCCTTTTTGGATCTTGATTTGGATCATAGTCTGGGGTGCTTGTATTTTCTACATTAGCAGCGGCACAGCACTACCTTCCATAATGTAACTATAGTCTATAAATATGTAGATTTTGTTTTCTGGCTAGTGAGAATAAACGGCACATTGCAAAAACAAATACATTTTTCTTTTTATTTGAAGATCAAACCTCAAAGGCATAAAGAGTCAAAGACAGCAAAGCATAATGATCAATCATCAAAATTCAAAAATTAAATGGAAAATTATTCGTACTACCCCTGTACTTAGTTCCAAATACACCTACTACCCTAAAGTTCACTACAATTACATGTACTACCCCTAAATGCCAAACATTGTTACGTAGAGGTCCATTCCGTTAGAATTTTTTTCCTGTTAGTTGCTGATGTCAGCCTGTCTTCAAAATTTAAAGGTAAAAGATACCCTTATGCATATTACGAAAGTCTATATTACCCTTTTGAAACATAAAAAGTCAATAATACTCTTTTTGCATTTCCTTTTCTCTCTCTTCTTCGTCTTTCCTCTCTTTCTTCAAATCCCAAACTGTGAAATGGAAGACTGAAATCGATGGAGCAAGTGTGAACTCAATGAAGGTGTCAATCTCATCTCCTTTTCCGTCACCTGGAAGTCCTTCCTCTCCTTTTCTGTTCCATGTTTGTCTATGCTAACGATGCCGAAGCTCTCATCGTTGACGGCAAGCTCTGCAAGGTCTGATCCCAATATATCAATAATTCCAACTTGACATAGGAAGTCTCCAAACCAGGAAATCAGTGGGGAAATTAAGCAGGTTTTACAATAAAGAATGAAGGCTTAGATCAAATAAACAGCTTCGCAGAATCTCAGTTATAATAGCTGGATAGAAACCAGAACTTGAAAACAGAATTTATAAACTGGGTTGAATGAGGTCAGACTCGAAATAGGATTATTAGAAATCAGTTCAAAGAAGAAATTTTGAAACCGTAGGTCTACTACAACAATAACCGATGGGTTTTTATGGAAAACAGAATCAAATGCAACGGTTAGATGTGACCAGGACGGTCGTTGAGGTTGTTAGGATGTGCCACAAGCATGAGTGATTTTGATGCGCAGAGCCCTTAAACCTGAGAATTTTCTATTCTAATAATGGGCTCTGAGTCGGTGAGAGCTATAAAGTTAGGGGTTTTTTTTTCTGAAACCAGGTTGAGCAGTTTTCTTTTTTCTTTTTCTCTGTGATAAGGATATATAGTTAGATCAAATCTGAAATGGAAATCCTATCAAGTATGATCGATAGAATCCATTCCCGCTCCTAATTCCAATGTTGATTCCTAGAGGAGAGGAGGGTTCTGGTTGGGTCATTGAATCTATCCTTCTTTTCTCACTCCATGAAAGATAAATGGTTTGTGTAGGTTAGAATTGTAAAGAGATGCAGAAATTAATGCTTACCAATAGTAGTGGAGACGACTATGAGGCAGATTTATATTTTTGCACAAATGATAACCTAAATTCTAATTCCGTTGTTATTGAAACTGGTCTTGAGATGCAAGTGCATATCAAAGAGTTGGCTTCACCTGATTATTGTCTCTGTACTTGTTACATTTACCACCGAAGAAGAAGATGATGTTGCCGCCATTTCATTGGCTTATTAAAACCAGACAGGATTATGAAAATGAAGAAAAGAATGAGAGGAGAGGGAGAAGAAATGAAGGAAAAGGGAGAATGAGAGGAGAGATAACAAGAGAGGGAGAAGAAATTGAGGTGGAAACCTACCAAAGAAGCTGCTGCTAGCTGGAATGGCCTGAATCGTTGGTTGGAGGAAGTGAAAATCGGTCGAACTTTGGAGAGGAGAGAGAAGAAATGAAATAAGATTTATAATATAAGGGTTTGGGAGGGTTAAAAAAGTCATTTCATCCTATTTTGCTTGTAATTGCAACAAGGATAAAATTGTCTTAAATTTTTTTTACTTAAGACCATGAAAAATTGGGGTGCAATTGTAATTGTTGTGAACTTTAGGGTAGTAGGTGTATTTGGACCTAAGTCCTGGGGTGGTAAGAGTAATTTTCCCAAAATTAAAGTATCAATATAGGCTCACAGCAACACATATCCAGCAAAAAAGAAAAATAATTATTGTCCAAATGTCCAATACGGTGATACCAAAAATATAATGAAAAAGGGAGAACACAGAGTACATGAAATAAAGAACAGGAATATTCGTGCTTTTTTAATTCTAAAATCATATAATATTATCATTCATAATTTCATATGGTAACACATAAAATGAACAGGGAAAAAAGAGGGAGAAAACAGAGTACAGCAAATGAAGAAAAGAAAAAAAAAAAGGAGAAGAGAAGCACAACAAATGTAGAAGTATAGGGGAAAAAAAGAGGAGGAGAAGAACTGCAAGAAAAAAAAAGAAAAAAAAAAGAGCCATAGGTAGGCCCATAATTGTCAGGAGAAGAAGTTTTGCAGAAGAAAATAAAGAGAGAGTCGTAGGCTGTACAAAAGAGAAGAAAAGAGGAGATGAAGTAGAAGAAGGAAAGAGAAATGAAGCATTGCAAATGAAGACGAAGAAGAAGAAGAACTGCGGAAGAAAAGAAAGAAAAAAAAAAGAGAGTCATAGGCTGTAGAAAAGAGAAGAAAACAAATAAAAGAAGAAGAGGAAAAGAGAGCAATGTAAATAAGGAAGAAGAAGAAGAATAAAAAGAAGAACTGCTGAAGAATAGGAAAAACAAAAGAACCATAGGTCGCAGGAGATGTGTGGAGAAGAACTGAAGAAGAAGGAAAAATAAAGCAAATAAATACTTACCAGAATCAATTGCCGGAGCTATCATTGGAAAATAGACTTACCGGCGGAGCTCTTGCAGCCGCCGCTGGGAGCCTGAAATGAAGAATCAGCCCACGCTAGGTTTTCTCGGCAGTGAGCAGTCCTACTCTCTCGGTTTCGCTTGAGTCTTTGTCGGGCAGAAAGCATAGAATTTAATTTTCACGTTTTTGAAACAAGGGATTGATGCTATGTAACTCATTGTAGAAAACTTATATATGACTGCAATGAACAACTAATAAATGGTATCAAGTTATATTGTAATAAAAATTACAAAAAATAGCAAAATATACATATACATCAAAAAAGCACCTGATTAAGGGGTTAGGTGTCTAATCACTATGTGCCCGCTTTGTCGCCTAAGCGTTTCCCAAAGTGACAAAGCGGGTGCATTTTGTAGATTACATAAATCTTTAACTCGCTTTACTCCCTACGCTACGCCCGGACGCTTAAGCGGCGATTAGACGTCGCTTAAGCGATGCTTTGATAACTATGATACAAACAAAAATAAAATGTCTGCTCTTTTGAGAATCCAATGGCCTTTTTATAGCCAATGCATTGGATTTGAGGAGGCGAGAAATCCGTGAACCGGGGGGCCCTTGTTAGATGTACCCATTTCAGATGTCACATGCCACCGAAAGAGAGAGAAAACCTCATTACCATTACACCAATAATCGAGACATTTCCTAAGTGAGGTGGCTTCGCACCATCTCGAAACATAAAAGCATAAGTTACGAGCTGCTTTTAGTTGGAAATGACAAATAGAGGTGCTTGCTTTAAGCATGTGAAATAGTTGGTAGGGACTGGATGTTATCCTGACAGTGTTGGCAAATCTTCTTTCCAAGCATGTTGTATCTGATAACAATCGTCACGGGCAAGATCCACTGTAGCTTTGTCTGTTACTGTCATATAATCTGGATCTGGTTCGTCAGCATCTTCAGCGTCATTGGCCAACGCATCAATAATTCATTGGCGAATTGCGGAAGTTGACGTTGATGGGTTTTTTCCTTTTAAATGATGCCAGCAGAGCTGTAAATTGATATGAATCTGGTTGCTGAGAGCTTTGAGCAAAGGAACATGAGTCTGAATGGATGCCTCTTTTTAGGCTTATCGAAGATGGTAATAATCGTGAGATATTGAATTTATCTTACCACTTCACAAATAATTTTCTATACCCAAGTAGTATCATCAGATGGGACTTTATAAGTCCATCGTAATAAAGGCATTGATCTTTGCTTTAGTGCGGCACTTATTTTTGTAATGTCCTACGTTGCCATACTTATAACAAATTGGTTTTTTTGATTATCTTTTAGTCCTGCAGGCTTGACCTTCTCATTTACCAAATTATTCACAAAAGTCTACTAATTTTCTATAACCATGGTGTTGTTCTCTGTGTAGTTGTCGTTTAACTGTTTAAGCTTGAGATCAAGACAGATCTCAGCTGCGAGTTCTCCATGTGTATTGACGATATGGAAGTTGCCCTTTGTGTTTGGCTTTAAGCCGATAACAAAATTTTGAGCGAATAAAGGGGGCAATCCCGATATAAATTTTTTCTTTCGAAAAATTAGAGTTGCAGTCATCACGAGTGAACACTTTCGCAGAGAAAAGATCTCCACACCATCTAAAATGAGACATAGAAGGACAGTAGAGGTTCATTAGCAGTTCACGAGTACGATCAGCTATTAGTTCTGTGCGTCCAACAAAGTGAAGTGTAATTGTATATATGAGCCGTATAAACACCATCCTCTACGTTAGAGTATGTTGTTTGTTGAGCGATTGTCCCATTGGACTGTGGTATAGTCTGAGTAGTTGGAGCTACTTTAGTAGTTGACAAAATTTCATGTTTGGCTTGGTCAGTTAGGCAAATATCCCACCAACCACGTAATTGACCCCAGAAACTGTTACCTAGAATTTTAGCTATATTTGAGTGTGTATTTTTAGTACCGGCCTTAGCAGTGTACATCATCATTTGACATAGCAAATTTATAATTTGATATTCTGACATCCCATCTATGTTCCATTCAACAATAGAGTGGCCATCAAATTCCTGGACATGTTTTTCATGCTTCGAATTGCATGTCAACAGGAGAAGGTTGAAGATAATATATATTTGTTGGAGCGGTCGGAACAGTCTTTTGGCCATACATCATCTTATTGACATGAAGTTCATCCTTTTGAGGAAGTAGAGATTGTAACTCTTGTTCTAATGTGTTCGTATCTTCATTTGTTTTAGAACAATCTATGTGAGATAAAAAAGAGCTTGTTTTTCTGATGCAGTCCAAGAACCAGCAGACCTTGGTCCATTGGACTAGCCCAAGAACCAGTCAACATGGGTCCAGCCAACACTGTTCACGTGAAACACTATTCAGCGGTACTGTTCACGTGAACAGTACCAACAGATTTTTAGAGATCTTTTCCTCCTTCCTCTTTGAGTTAATTTAGTTTCCTAAATATTTGTTCCAGTTATTTTGTTAGTTAATTTAGAAACTTTCCTTTTTTTACTTTAGAAACTTTCTTAAGATTAGTTTTGGAAACTCTCCTATATGCTATAAAGGAAGTTTCCATATTTGGTTGCTTTTAGCTTTTGGATACTTCATTATGCTTCTAAAATTGTAATTTTTCATATAGCTATAAATAAAGGGAAAGGAGGAAGAGGTTTTAGAGTTGGCCAGAATTTATTAGAAAAATTCTGGTGAAACTCAACCGAAATTCTTGTTTTATGTTTTCTTTGTTCTTCTCTTGATTCATTCAAGTTCTTCTTGTTTCTCACTGAATTGCAACACTGTTACTTGTTGATCTGATGACAAAAGCTTCTGGAATTAAGATTCAAATCATATCGACCAGATTTGATTGTACCAATCCCGTTTTCAGAGTATAGGTAGTTTTCAAAATTTCGTATCTTTCTCATCTGTGATCGGATCGTCTTCAGCTTCGGATATGTTATCAAGTAAATCCTAAATATCATTCTCTCCAAGTTTGAAGAGCAACCAACAGTCAGATTTGAAGATAAGTGAGTTCTCCATATCTCCTGTAATTCTGATTTACTGTCTTTTATTGAGAAATTGTTTGGGGAGACCTACGGGCAAGATTGGTTTCTTCCTCCGTGGTTGGATCGACCTATAATTGAGATATGTCTTCATGTGCATCCCGAAGATACTCTCCTCTTGGTTTGATGAATTTCTGATGGTTGGATTTCAAAATATGTAATTTTATTTACAATCCTAAATTTCTGATTTTACTGTTTCTTGAGATTTCGAATTGGGTTGGTTGTAAAGATCCTCCTAGAGCAAGGTTTGGGTTCAAGATTGAGACGTAACCTTGACTCTTCATCATTTTCTTTGCCTTCTGGCAGAACCTAAAACTGAGGTTCTCTAGTTAGGATACAAGAGCATAAAAAAATTGGTATCTACTCTTTTGGTCGAGATGGACACTTCTGTAGAAGGAGGTGCTTTAATCATTACTGTCTTTGTTTTAGGCTGTGGCTCAGAAGCACATGGGCTACAGAGCAGTTGGAGGGGACAATATATTTTCAATTCTTAATAGTCTGTTGTCCAATAGACTATAAACATAAATTTGTATAACTATTTTTTTCTATAAGATGATTAACATGTTCTTCTTTAATAGAGTTCTCTTTTTTAAAATCTTTTTATAAGGAGCAGCTTTGAGTTCATTCATGCTTAATCCTTCTTCAAGAGGATGTATAGCTTTGACAGATTTATTTTCTTTAGTCGTATAGGTAATAGCGATAGTTTCAGTGGCATTTATCTGAGTTTGAGAGAACTAAAACCATGCGAAGAAAGGAATACTAATCTTATTTTGTTCCATATAGTGAGTCCTTTGAGTTTGAAAAATTTTGCGAGTTGACTCATCGTATTGACTCATCAAACTCTGGCGGTCAGTCGAGTTGGTGATGGAATTAAATTCCTGAATTAGGAACCTTTATTAATCTTGAAAGGCTTATTAACATGTAACATCATGATTTTGGCATCCATATCTGACTCGGTCTCCAATTCTTGATCACTAGGAGCATCAGAGTATCTAGAAAGCTCTTCTGAACCAGCAATCTCAGGTGACAAGCAGTAACCTGAGTGGTCTGTGATTGATTTAGACCTCGAAGATGAATACTGGGAATTCTAATGCCAGGATTTTTGTCTCTGTTTGTTAAAGGAACAGAAGAACAAGAAGCTCTAGAAGGATATTGAAGACGAAGCAGATGTGTGGAGATTTGTTGAGGAGAATTGAATTTCTACATTGCCAGAAGGTAACTGCTGGATGAGGAATGGTTAGTTCTAATGGCTGAGGTTTGGCTATAGAAGATAAGGTCCATTTATGTGGAAGGGTAATATCCTGCCATGGAATTATCCTTGCAACCATAACATTGGATCTGGCTGAATTAGCCTGGAATAACATAGTCTGCCCTCTTGTGTCGATGACCTTACCATTAGGGGCTAGTGTGTTCATGACTTTGTAGTAAATTCGATATATGACAGATTGACTGCTAAGTTTTGAGATCCTGGCTTCATGTGAAACCCTTGAGTGGCGATATTAAGGGTGACATTGAAAATTAACTGGTCCTTCAGTAAGACTGGTTTCAAGCTGTTCAAATAATGAATCTGAAAAATGGTCATGGCATGCATCCCGGACTATGTCCAAAACAGAATTATTTAAGCCTAACATAGTAAGAGGTTTAATAGCTATTTGCTGCTCCCTAGCTCGGATAAAGGCGGAGGGATGGTGCGTCTAGTCGGCAGCCGGCAGCCAGGAGCCAAAAAAACCTAACCAAACCCTTAACATGGATTTACAAATAAAAGATATTCAGTGTAATGCTAGGGTGATCTCTTTAAATGAGTGCTACACCTGAACCCTAGTGTAGAGAAAAATGGGCAAGGGCGGCTGCATTGGAGCTTGGATGCGGTGATAAGTACGCAAGGTCTCGCACCATAGACGAGTGCAAATAAAGAAGCTAGTCCGTAAGCATAGGATTAGATTAGCATCCTGGAACATAGGGTCTTCAATAGGTTAAAGCCTAGAATTGATAAATGTTATAAAGAGAAGCATTGATATAGCTTGTATTCAAGAGATTAGATGGAAAGGTAGAATGCTAAGGAGTTGGATGACTTTGAACTTTGGTATTCAGGGTATAAAGGTACTTGTTGCAGAGTGGGCATAGTAGGGGATAAAGATTTAAAGAATGATGTGGTAGATGTTAAAAGATTAAAAAAATTTCATCTACCACTCAGAAACTATGTCGAAATCCATGTACCTCCACAGGTTTCTAGATTCATCATCTACCACCCAAACTTTGACATCGTTAATCAAAGAGACCCCACCCGTTAGTAGAGTCCCGTTAGTTGATGACGTCATCACTAATTGAAAATTATTGGGACAATAATGCCCTTATTATACTGTTGAAAGACCATTTTACCCTTACACACTTTTTTTTCCTTAAAAAAAAAAATCTCAGAATCATGGAATTCCTACAACTTTAATGGAATTCCTACAAATATCCTATCCGATCTGAATCCCCTTCTCACCGAGATCTTCTTTTTCTCTTCATACTTCTTTTCTCTGTTACTCTCCTTTAAGCCGAACTCAATCAACACCCTGTTCTGTCCACCTCCTTTCTCTTCTATTTCTACTCATTTTTACGGCTTTCTGTGGAGAAGAACCGCCCTTTCTTTTCTTCTTTTGCTATTTCATCAATTACAGACTCTCTCTTCCCCTATTTCTTCTCCGTATTCTTCTCTTAATCCCTATTTCCTCTCTTTACTCTCTTCCCACTTGATCTCACTCCCATTTCATCTCAATTGGGTAAGAGAAAAAAAAAAAAAAAAACTCTTGGTTCTCCCTCTTCCCCTGTTTCTTCTCCCTATTATTCTCTCAATCCCTATTTCCTCTCTTTTCTCTCTTCTCACTCGATCTCACTCCCATTTCATCTCAATAGAAAAAAAAAAAAAAAAAAACCTCAACCCTCTCGGTTCTCCCTCTTCCCCTTTTTCTTCTCCCGTATTTTTCTCTAAATCCCTATTTCCTCTCTTTTCTCTCCTCACTCGATCTCACTCCCATTTCATCTCAATCGGATAAGAGAGAAAAAAAAAAAACTCAACCCTCTCGTTCTCCCTCTTTCTGCTGATTCTCTCTCTCAAAATGGTTTGGTTCACTTTTTAAGTTCCGATCATCTTCATCGGCAGCATGTGCGTACGCTGGTCGGACGGCGACGGTGGTTGCCAGACCTGTGTTGGTTTAGGTTGCATGGCCTGTAATAGCTATGGAGTTGAAATAAAAAATTAATTTGGATTGTCATTGTTATAAGGTCAAATTAGTACTTTAATTTCATTTTAATGTCTTTCAATTTCAAAGAGAAAGGGTAGAAATGTCTAATCACATTTTAAGTCTATTCCATCAGTTAAGTGGGGGCGATTGATGTTTCTGGAAACCTGTGGGGGTAGATGGATTTTGATATAATTTCTGGATGGTAGATGAAATTTTTTCTAAAAGATTTGGTGATAGAATTATAGCAATCAAGTTGGTGTTGGAAAAAGAGGCTGTCAATATAATTAGCACATACGCACCCCACATAGGATTGGATGCAAATAGTAAGCTACAATTTTGGAAGACATGGATGGTTTGGTGCAAAGTTCTAGACGAGGAGAAAAGATTATAACAAGGGGTGGCCTGAATGGACATTTAGAGGGAGTTCGTAGAAGTTATGAAGGTGGACATGGAGGATAAGTTTTGGAGTGAAGAATAACTTCAATTTCAGATTTTACTGTGGTTTATGATTTATCCATTGTAAGCATACTTTGAAAAGAGAGGAACATTTAGTCACCTTCAAAAGTGGACATCATAATACCAAATAGATTTCTTTCTACTTATAAGGTCCAATAGGTTGCTATGTAAGGATTGTAAGGTTATACCAACTCTCCTAACCACGCAACATAGATAATTGGTCATGGATATGTATCACTTTGCTGAATCGTAAGAAAGGTTAGGCTTTTTGCCCTAGGATAAGGTGGTGGAGCTTAAAAAGAGATACTTTAAAGGCTTTTTCTAATAATGTGGTCAGTCAAGGAAAGTGGGGCTTTGAGGGAGACACTAATGCAATGTGGAACGAGGTGACTGCTTGTATTAGTGCTACAGATGCCCTTGGTGTATCGAAGGAAAAATGTCATTCTCTTATGGAGTCTTGGTGGTAGGATAATGAGGTTCAAGTAGCCATCAAAGCTAAGAAAGATAGTTATGAGTCATGGAAAAAAAAACTAAGGATATAAAGGATCTAAAAAGGTATAGACTTGCTAGAAATAAGCCAAGAAGATTGTGAGAAAAGTAGGGCAAAGAAATATGAAGATCTTTATAACAATCTGAGCACAAAGGATGGGGAAAAAACTATCTATAAAATAACTAAGATGAGGGAAAGGAAGAGTAGAGATTTAGACCATGTTAGATGTAATAAAAGTACAGATGGTAGAGTTTTAGTGAGGGATGAAGACATTAAAGAGAGATTGAAGGATTATTTCTGTAGCCTACTACTAAATGAAGACACTTTGAATAATAATATCCCAAAAGGCTGCATTACCTATCAAAATACCACAGGTCGTAGGTGTGTACGAAAAATAAGGTGTCAGAAATAAAAAAAAGCCTTAAGGAAGATGAATGTAGGCAAAGTACTAGGCCTAAATGAGGTCCCAATAGAAGTATGGAAGAGCCTAGAAATTTATGGAATATCTTGGCTAACCAAGCTCTAATAACTACAGAGGCATAAAACAAGTGAGTCATATTATGAAACTGCGGGAGAGAGTTATTGAAACTCGATTGAGACAAGAAACTACTATTACGAAGAGCCAATTTAGTTTTATGCCAGGTAGATCCGTGACAGATACTTACTTAGGAGACTCATAGAATGATTTAGAGAATGCAAGAAGGACCTTCATATAGGCTTTGACTTAAAAAAAGCTTATGACAGAGTTCCTAGAGAGTTAATCTAGCAAGTAGTAGAGAAGAGAAGTGTTTGAAGTAACTATGTGGACATAGTCAAGGATATGTATTGTAATGCCTCTAAATCTGGCATAATTCATAAGGATTAGTATGGCCCATGCGCATATATAATGCGCACCAAATGATAAGCGGTTAATCAATTTTTTTTAAAAAATTTTTATTTGACTAATTATGGTCATTACTGCAAGAACAACCCCAAGATCCAAGAAATTAAAGACAAGTAATCCAAAAATTCATGCTTGTTCATTACCAAAATGGAACATGTATTGTCCGAAAACATCTGCTTCAATTGATTATAAATATCATATCGAAAGTGTTTCCTAAGTCACGATTTAAACCTCAAAATAGCGGAAATTACTAAAGTAAATTTCTGGTGGCAAAATGATTGTGGGAAAAGTAAGGGTGAAGAAATATAAAGATATGTGGGAAAAGTAAGGGCGAAGAAATATAAAGATCTTTATAACAATCTGAGCACAAAAGAAGGAGAAAAAGCTATCTATAAACTAGCTAAGATGAGGGAAAGCTAGGTCACGATTTAAAACCTCTAAATAATGGAAATTACTGAAGTAAATTTCTGGTGGCAAAAAGATTTCGGAAAAGTAAGGGCGAAGAAATATGAAGATCTTTATAACAATCTGAGCACAAAGAAAGGAGAAAAAACCATCTGTAAAATAGCTGAGATGAAGGAAAAAAAGAGTAGAGATTTAGACTATGTTAGATGTATTAAAAGTGCAAATGGTAGAGTTCTAGTAAGGGACGAGGACATTAAAGAAAGATGGTACGATTATTTCTGCAGCCTACTAAATGAAAACGTCTCAATAAATAGTGCACCAGATTGTTACATTATCCACCATGACACTACAGGTCGTAGGTATATACGTAAAATTAGGGTGACAGAAGTGAAAGAAGCTTTAAGGAGGATGAATGTAGGCAAAGCACCAGGCCCAGATGAGGTCCCAATAGAAGTTTGGAATAGCCTAAGAATGTATGGAGTATCTTGGTTAACTAAGTTGTTCAATAAAATTATGAGCTCAGGGAAAATGCCAAATGAATAGAGGAGAAATATTGTGGTTCCGATCTACAAAACAAAGGTGACATTCAGAGCTGCAATAACTACAGAGGCATAAAACTAATGAGTCATACTATGAAACTGTAGGAGAGAGTTATTGACACCTGCTTGAGAAAAGAAACTACCATTACGGAGAACCAATTTGGTTTTATGCCAAGTAGATCCATGACAGAGGCTATTTACTTGCTTAAGAGATTAATGGAAAGATGTAGAGAAGGCAAGAAGAATATCCATTTGGTTTTTATCGATCTAAAAAAGACTTATGATAGAGTCCCTAGGGAGTTAATCTGGCAAGTATTAGTAAAGAGATGCGTTTCAAGAAAATTTGTGGACATAGTTAATGATATGTATTATAATGTGGTAACTAGTGTGAAAACCGTATGGGGTCAAGGTCGTGAATTCCCAATTACAATGGGGTTACATCAAGGATCAGTTTTAAGCCCTTATTTGTTTGCCTTTATTATGGATGATCTAACCGGAGACATTCAAGATGAAGTTCCTAGATGTATGCTTTTCGCTGATGATATTGTTTTGGTGGATGAGACAAAAGCAGAGATTAATGCAAAGTTGGAGCTATGGAGATCATCATTGGAATCAAAAGGTTTTAAGACAAGTAGAACAAAGACAGAGTATATGGTGTGTAACTTTAGTCACACAATGGTGGATAATGAGGTGATGAACATTCTTGAGAGGGAGATACAACAAAGTGATCATTTTAGGTATCTAGGTTCAATCATAAACGAAGAAGCTGATATAGACGATGATGTTTCACAGATGATTAAAATAGAATGGATGAAATGGAGGAGTGCGTCTGGAGTGTTGTGTGATCGGCGTATTCATTTAGAACTTAAAGGAAAATTCTATAGGACAGTCATTCAACCTTTTATGATGTATGGTGCAAAATGTTGGGCAGTTAAGAAGTATCATATTGATAAACTTAGTGTAGCTGAGATGAGGATGTTAAGATGGATGTGTGGTAAAACTAGGAAGGATAAGGTAAGGAATGATCGTATTAGAGCTGATTTGGGAGTAGCGCCGATACATGATAAGTTACGAGAAAATCATTTGAGATGGTATGACCATGTTCAACGAAGGCAGTTAAATGCTCCCGTACGGAGGAGTGATTTGATTTAGATTGAAGGGTTTAAAAGAGCTAGGGGCAGACCTAAGATGACTCTAGGGGGGTGGTGAAGAAAGACATGTATAGCTTAGGCCTTGATTCGAGTATGACATCGAACATAGCTGATTGGCGGACAAGAATCCATGTAGCCGACCCCATTTAGTTGGGACAAGGCTTTGTTATTGTTGTTGTTGTAAATTTTTGGTGGCAAACTATTAAATTATATCTTTTACAGATACTTTAGTTCCATATAACTAGAATCCTATTTAAATACAAAATATATTTACCATTAATAGGTACACACAAACGAGACAAAAGTCAGCTGAAAACTGGTGACAAGAGTAAGATATTTACATCATCATTTTCCAAAAAGTTATATAACTACATCAGTTAAAGTATTTACAACACATTGTTATGTCCATAAGTTATAGACTCGAACATTTCCCTCCTCTGGGGCTGAACTATCCGTTTCTAGTGGAAGCTTTGAGAACTCTTTATCCTCTGTAACAATTATTCAAACAAAAGAATGAGCTCGACAGCTCAGTGAAGAAAACTATTTACTTGCATGCAAGGTTCAAGATCTCGGTTCTCGAGGGTGTCTCGACCCTTGAGAAACGTGAACCTGAATAAACTCCCAAAGGGTAAAAATGGGAGTTTTAACATTTTTTTTTATTTATGGTTTTATGCCTGTTTTTGATGTTTTAAAGCCATTTTAAGGCTATATATTGTAGGATAATACTAATTTAACATATATAAACACATTTGAAGCATAAAAAGTAATCATTATTGGAAAGCAGAGGATAAACCAAGAAGGAGAAAAAATCGACTTAACAGAAGGAAGCTCACTGGTTCACAACCACTGCGGCAGTTGAGCGACGCACTAGGTGGGAGGGAGATTCGATCTCCATGCAAATAACCCCCTTTCTTCTTTATCGGATGGGATAGCGATGCCGTTCAAACAATGATAGTTCTCTAAACCCCCCCCCCCAAAATGCTAAACAACGCTTTTCCCTTCGCCTTGCGGGGAGGAGGTACCAACATGTCTATTTCCCGATAGTGAGAATAGACCACTTGAACGAGAGCTTTGCCCTTTCTTTAGCCCGCCCTCTCCTCATCAGTTGAGCGCATATGCGCACCTTTCCTTCTCCAACCTTATTCATTCTATAGGGATAAAAACCTAGTAGTCGAGTAATAAGCTTGATCTGGATTATCATACATTCATAAATCATAAATCCCACACAATGACATAATTCATAAGTGCTCATAATTTCAAAGACTTAAATACTCAAAATGAAATAATACCTTTCCATCAGTCCATCCCAATGTCTAATATGTAGATTAGCGTGTAGGTTCCATCTGGTCAGATTGATTTTGTTGAAGATAATACATTTCGGTCTGATAAACAAAGTCCACCCACAACATCCTCTGGCTAAAGTTGGTTTGGTAATCTTCCACATATTTTTTATACACGGTATCCGGGAAGTTTCTAAAGATACCTAACCTTGGGTACAATTCACTATAATGTGGAGTAAACTGAGCATACACTGGCTGGTGGGGGGGTGGTTATCTGGAAAGTTGGAACTGAAAAGAGACTGTCCACAAAGTTGGAGCTCGTCTTTGAAGTAGCATTACTAGCATCAGCGGAATAATCATGTGCACTTTCCATCATGCGGTCATCATCACTGGAATAAGAACCGTATGCCGAAGTGGTGCCAAATCCATGAGCACTCAACTGCCCTTGCTTCTGTCCACTGCTATCCTCAATGCTCAGTCCTCTAAAACTTGTGGACATGCTATCAATATCAACATCAGGCATAATATTAGGATCAGGAACGATGTCCATGAAACGATTGTTTTTTTCTTTCACTGGTTGCAAAGGGCGTTCCCATTGATGAGACCTACATGTATACCTAGTCGTAGGTCGTGATGAAGATGCACGCCCACCGTGGTCTGGATCCTATTTAGCGTGTGTATACTCACTCTCGTCGGTCTATGTAACGATGGGTACAGTCGATCTAGGATCATATAAGGCACCACCACCACCATCACCGCCCCCACTACCATCAAAAGTTGACCAGCCACTCTGATCAATTGTATCATCACTGCCTGTGTCACTACCAGCTAGGGGGTCAAACGCTTGAGGTGACTGTATGTGTACATGACCCTCGTCCCTCAGAAAGACATTAGCGCCCATCGGAGTAGCCACAATGGGGTTGGGCCTCCCAGTAGAATCATCCAACACTAGTACTGCTCTGTCTCGCAACCACTCCGCATAGGGATCCTCCTCAGTTGAAGATAACTGGAAAACGTCGGCGAGCTCAATCAAGGCTTGCTCATTTTTTTGTTCATAGGTCATGCACTGTACCCTCAGTCTCATGTTGTAATGGACGTAGACCAAGTCATTGAGCTATCGTGAGCCCAATCTATTCTGCCTATTTGAATGAATAAGGGTGGAGGTACTCCAGTTTCGCTTACACCCGGATGCGGAACATGTCTGAGATAGGATTCTGATTGCTATTCTGCTCAACTCAGCTGAATGCTCGTAAGAACCACCAATCAGCTGCAGAAGAAGAAAAATACATTTTAATATACATTAAACAAGATATGTTACTTGGAAATTTCAACTTCCATAATTCCATACCAGGATCGGTACTTTGTCGGCCAGCCACTGCGGCGAGAGCTCCAAAACTCCCAAGACCATCCCTGAACGTTTTAATCTACACCCATTTGGAAATTTATAAAATTAGTCATTGTAATATATGGATATTCAAATAATTCAGCACTTAAACCATACAACTCACCTCCAGGTTGACAAGTGCTTGTGCAGTGGAATCTGGCACCAATGTCGCCACAACATCTTTTACTACACCGATAAGGTCAGAATTGAGCGCCCAAGCAAATATGAATAGTGATACTTGGGGTTCAAATAGTATGTTGTAAAATATGAGTCGCATGATTAAATCTAGTACTAAGGTGAACTAAATTAAGGACATTATTAAATATACTCACCAGCATTATGCAATGGGTGCATCAGTTGACTCTCCCATCGATCTTTGATAATCTTAAAAAAATATTCATTTCCAAGTGGAAGCATTGCACAAATACAGTTCTTCAACATATCCATGACAGTATATAAATATGGCATGGTGGGCTTGAATGATGTATTTACTAATCTCAGCACCTTCACCACTGGCTCCAGAATTTTTACTACATCCTTCAGCATTCTCTAAAATTCATCTGAAGCTATAGTGGTCTGTGCTTGAACCCCACCAGGGGAGCTGGACTCCCTTTAGCCAAACCACTCCTTAGATGTAAACATCGATCTGAGGCCTACCATCTTTGCTTCAAAGCTCTTCAGTGCTATGTAATTGGTAGCAAATCTGGCAATGCCAGGTTTAACCAAGTCCCCTCGGACCCCTCCACATTTCTCCCTCAGCAAGTTCAAAGAATAGCCATGATTATATACAAATGTTGTCACCTAGTGTGCTTGTTCTACTACTTGTTTTGCTTTCTGGATCTTGCCCCATGTCTTTTAACATCAAGTCAATGCATGGGCAGCACATGGAATCCAGAACAGATTGTAATTCATATCAGCCATCATCATCTCTCCTGCCTTTTTGTAGTGTCTCACATACATAAATTTCATTAACAACCAACTTGTATTGAACATTTTGATGTAAAAAAGTAAGTTTTTGGGGAAAAAAACCTTACCTCAACTATTTGGTGGAGAGATTTGATGAAATGGAGCCTCCAATAACACTTTGGTAGAGAGATTTGGAAAGAACAATGAAAATCGATCCTTAGAAGAAAATTGGAGAAGAAGTAGAGGAGGAAAGTAGAAGTTCCAGAGCAAATGAGTTTCAAAATAAACTTGGTCAAAATTTCGACCTCAAAATATGTTTTATAAGATAAACCAGTTGAAACTGGTTCAAAACATTCGAAACCTGTCGAAACTGGTTGAGATATGTCGAGACCAGTTCGAAACTGGTCGAAACTAGTTGAAACTGGTCGAGATCCAGTCGAGAACTGGTCAAGACTAGTCGAGACCTAGTTTCGGCCATGGTTCTCGTCTTGACCCAATCAAGACCACCGAAATTTTCGAGATATCGGCGAGATTTTGAACTATGCTTACATGACAAGCATAAAGCATATGAAACATACCAAGTACAATTAAATGACAATAAAATAACACAGGCATAAGAACCAATTCAAATAAGCATAGCAAAAAAAAAAAAAAAGAACATGGCTAAGCATGAACAGTTCTTATTATTCATTCTACATGTCCTAGGTACAAGGTCTAGTGTTTGTTGTAATGTGCACAAAATCTGGAGCCGTTGATTGCCCATTGATGTCCTAGACATCTCCCCCCGATGGTCATACAATATGATGCTACTAGGCATCTCATTCCCTCTGGCGGACAGAACCAGGGATGCCACTAGACGCCTCAGCTATATAGGAAGCGTGCAATGCAAATGGGGAAGAACACATTGATGTCCTAGACATCTCACTCCTGATAGCCTCACATATGATGCTATCAAACATATTGTCCTGTGGTGGGAAGAACGAGTGACGCCAACAGATGCCTTAACTATATAGGCTGCATGCAATGCAAACGAGTGACACATCTCCACTCATTACCTGATGCCTTAATGAGAAGGGGTTAAGGGGGCAGTAAACACAGGGACAAATAATTAATTATTTAAAACAATAATTTTTTTTTCTTAACTTGGCATACATTGCTTTCATTCTCCGGCCTTGTGCCGGAGGCTGGACTTGTCATATATGCAGGGTGGATTTTCCTTTTTCTTTCTTCCACAAATCAATTCATTCATTACATTTACATAATTTCTTTACTTTCTACACAGTCAATTTTCACATGATTAACATAACAACTCTTCTTGGCATGTAACATAAAATAACAAGCATTTATACATCATTCATTTCATGCAATATTACATTCTCATCATTACACATGTATACAAAATCATCATCACAACACATATTTCACACAAAATCATGCTACAAAATAAATAAATAAACACAGTGCAATTAAGTAATTTCCCTCACCTGTATTTGCTTATTTAGTCGTTCTATTTCTTTCCAGTATAACTCTGAGTAAGGTCTGGATCTCCCTTCTTCTTTCCTCTTTCTCTGCTTCTTCTCTACTTCTCTCTCTTCTTAAATCCCCTATTCAAATTATATGAGTAAGCTGTCGTTCTTCTTTTCTCTCGTATAGCATTCATTTACCTAGTTATACCTTTATTAGCCTAGAATCTCCTATACTTTTGAGGTTGGGAAAAAGTCTATAGTCAAATTCCTATTAACATAGGCTTCCTGAGGGTGTCCGGGTGTAAGCCTGGCCACACCTTTGCCACCACATAGATTCATGTAAAGGTCTTCAGTAGGGTCCGGCTGCAATGGTCCGGTGGTAAATCTCCCACCACTCCTTGCACCTGCACCTTACCATTACGACAAAAATGCTCTTGGGTGCCTTCCGGTCGGACCGTTCCGGGTGCACGTGCAGCCAGACATTGTTTTGCAATTTCTGCCCGGACAGTCTCAAAACTCAGAATTTACTTCTGATTCTGACATCCAGGTCCTAACTCGTAATTGTTCTTCTTCAGGTTATTCCTCTCTTCTGTGGGATGTCAAACCTTTTACTTTTTTACAAATTTTTCAAAGGTTCAGAGGGGTTCTGGCTGGACTGGTCGGGCAGCATGTCCGGCTGGTCCATGCAACCGGTCCAGCCTAGAAACCAAAATTCAGATCTGGACTGAACCTTTGGCTTATTTCCTTTAACCCGTCTTGTATTCTTTTGAATCTCGTGAGTCAAGTGGGAATCATTCGAAGATCATAACTTTCATTAATCCATGGCCTTAGCGTGATTTCATCATCTTCTAAGTTCATTTCATCTTCTAAGTTCATTATTTTGTTCTTTGAAAATCTTAAAACAATAACATAATTATTCTCATTCGAACATCAGCTGTTCAAGTTTTTGAACTCAAAGAGTTCCTCAGTTTATCATGAACTTCATGCTTATAGGAAATAGAACTTTAAATTTCCATTTCCCTTAACTTCAATTATCATTCTAATATATTTGTGTTCTTGGTCTTCTTTCTTTTAAAAAAAACTCACTGCAATATCCCTTTTTTTTTTTTTTTTTTTTGAAACAGCAGCTTCTGCTGCTTCCTCTTCGATCTCTCTCACTTCAATACTTCACTTCCTCCTTACTGAGATCGGATGTAGCTTCTTGCTGCCATTGGTTTTCTTCTTTTTTTTCTTTTTTTTTTTTTTCTTTTTTTTTTCACATCAAGAACATACACACACAGAGCACCCGGTTCATTCAAGACTTGAAATCGTAAAACTGATCTCATATCTCAATTCTACTATTTATACTTTTATTTAAGCAAGAAATTAGTGTCTGAAGATACAAAATTACCCCTGATTATAACCAACTAATCACGTTTTTAATTTAAAACTCGGATTCGCATTCAAACTTATTCTCAAGTGCATCCCTAAAACTTTTAAAATTTCACAAACACCCCCTTAGAGTTTATCTATTTATGGTCAACCCCTTAATGACCAAACTTTTCTTCAAAACCATCCCAACAGGTGTCCACTTCTCAGGCTTAACCAGGGGCTGCCACTTGGATTCACATGTTGTAGGTGGCAAGCCAGCTTGCTGCCACATGGCGGCAAGCATGTCGAGTTGTCGACGGGTGCATTGGCCTGGCTGAAAACCCGATGGCTCTGCGCCTAAACAGGCCAAACTGACCCAGTTGGCTTGCCAGTGTCCATCTCTCCTCAGCGGGGTCCACCCGCTACCCAACTCTTTACTTTACTATACAATTCCACTTGAAATACACATTCACATACATCTAATCAGAAAAGAATAAAAATAATGTAGTATTATAGTAAGGTTTGAAATCTTACCTTAACCGGCAAAAGACTAAAATGCCCCTTGGCTATTGTTTTCAGCAGAAGAGCACTAGAAGAAAAGGAAAATTTCCACAGCTCAATACCACAGGAAACTAGGGTATTACATGTATTATGATGTGGTGATTAGTATGAGAACCGTGGGGGATCAAGGTAGTGAATCCTCAATTACAGTTAAATCACATCAGGGATCAGCTTTAAGCCCTTATTTGTTTGCACTTATTATGGATGATTTAACCAGAGACATTCAATATGAAGTTTCTTGGTGCATGCATTTTCTTGATGACATTGTTTTGGTGGATGAGACAAAATCGAGGATTAAAGTCAAGTTGGAATTATGGAGATCAACATTGGAATCAAAATGTTCTATGATAAGTAAAATGAAGACAAAGTATATGGTGTGTAACTCTAGTCACAATGATGGATAATGAGGTGGTGAAAATTAATGAGAGGGAAATGCCGCAAAATGATTCTTTTCGGTATCCAGGTTCAATCATAAATAAAGAAAGTGATATAGAATATGATTTTTTTTTACAGAGGATTAAAATAGGATGGGTGAAGTGGTGAGGTACATCTGGAGTGTTGTGTGATCGGCTTATTCAGTGGTTGCACTATCTAGATCAGGCCTCTACATGGTAACAAAATACATTTTAAATTTAGACTAACTTTGGATAACAATTAATCCCTACCCCAATTTGAATCTGAATGGGACTTGGCTGGACTCCAAACTATGGATTCAACAATTGACACCCCCTCTCTCTCTCTCTCTCTCTCTCTCTCTCTCCCCTAATGTAGGACTGAATTGAATAGTCAAACAGTCCCAAGGAGCAGGACCTTACTCAGAGATTAACTCCAGAATTCCAGGATTAATATATCAACATGAATCTGCCACTTTAGGACAGAATATAGGAGATTAAGAGTACCTCTTAATCAGCAGGTCACAAGGACCTAAGACTTGGATTGAGCTTTCCTCCGAGTGAGTGGAAAACTTGATGTTAGTGGGAGCTTGATCCAATGGCTGGCAGATCCAACAGTGGCAGAATTTGGGTAGCAAGTTTCATTCGAAATCTCAGAATTTCTACGAGAACAGAACCAGATTTGTGAGCAGTAGAAAGTTTGAAGAATATTTCGTAGAATTGATGAACAGCAATAGATATCGACCTGGACTTCCCATCGCAAGGTGTTGAGTGGATCAAACACAAGGTAAATCCTAGAGGGAGAGAGCTTGCGATAGCAGCTTATTTCCTTTTTGCCAAAATCATGGGCTAATGGCTAATCTAATGTCTGCCCAGATCTACTTTTATTAGATATAAAGCAAGAGTCATAAATCAACTAGGAAAGTTACAAAACAGAAACTTTTCTAATAGACAACTAAACAAAATTTAATCAGATCTAATTTGATTGGATGTGGACCCAACTAGAAACTAAACAACTTGAATCAAACCACAGCTTAAATTGAACCAAAACCAAATTAAACAAATAGCAAGCTAATCTCAAGGCTAATTTATAAATTGCCCTCTCCTACCCCTTCTGCTTCCTTGCCCTCGATCATGCATCAGCTCTCCCTAGCTTGAAAACATTAGTCTCCAATGAATGGGTGAAATCATCAACATGAATCCCGGTACTCTCGTGGCGGGACGACCCTTCCATTTGACAAGTATGATAGTCGTCATGTTGCATGCAAAGATAATTTAGCCTAGTTGATTGCAAGTTGAATAAGCTATGACCCTCTTTGGATCGTTCTGTAATATTCCAGTAGTTGCAGCAAGGAACAACATTGTAGCTCATCCAGAAGTAATAACAATCAAAGCCGTAGGTGGGTATTCATATAAAGGGGAGCACCTTGCTATCATGAAAATGCCAGCTGTTACCATAGTAGCTGCATGAATCGAAGCGGACACTGGAGAGTGGCGCTCAATATGCATGATTTCTGTTGGATCAGATCTTTCGCTTTGACGGATTCTTTTGGACCTAGCCTTCGCGCAAGCAAACGTGAGAGAAGCAAGCAAAGTAGAAGCTTTGCCAGAAGCAAGATGAGGGTTTATGATTCGTAAAACATAGAAGCAGTAGCTTAGCTTCCCCGACCGACTACAATACAACAGTCCCTAACGAGTGGTTTTATAGTTGTCATCCATACCCTCAGTAGGTAGCATAAGTTGAGGCAACTTCAGCATGTGTTCAGTATCGCCATCGTCGGAGTGATGATTGATATAAAGATGGAGGTCAGCCACATTTAAAACGTTGCTGATATGTAGATCAGCAGGTAACTCAAGCACGAAGCTTACTGAGGCAATGACCAGATACAGTAGATCAAGTGTGTGGTACAATACATTTCAGCACCTTGTATGGACCCATCTTCTTAGGGTGGAGCTTAGCGTTACTACTAGGTTGATATCTCTCAATTGACACGAACCATCACCATGTCACCTGGTGTAAACTCCATATAACGCCTGTGACGATCAGCTGTAGCTTTGTCGACGTCATTGCTTAGAGCGATATGGCGTCAAACATCAGCATGCACTTCTATGATATGGCGTAAGAACTCGTCAACCTCAATACTAACCCGAGCATGGGCTGGGAGTGGAATGAGATCAATGTGCTTTGGCTGAACTCCAAGTAAGATTTCAAAAGGAGTGACCCGTAGTCCGATTCACGGAAATATTGTAAACGGACTCAGCAATGCCGAGGATAGAGGTCCATGTCTTCTCATAATCTCGAACTAAACACCGCAACAAATTACCCAACGTCGGTTCACTACCTCTACCTGACTGTCAATCTGAGGGTGGAAAGCTGTAGAGAATATATGCTTGGTATTAGTTTTCAGCCACAACGTTTTGCAAAAGTAACTCATGAACTTGATGTCACGATTGGACAATGCTGTTGGGCAGCCCATGTAGTCGCACCACTTCCCTAAAGAATAGGATGGCAAAATGATTTGCATTGAAGATCTTGTGACATGGTAAGAAATGGGCCATCTTAGAAAAATGGTCAACCACCACTGTGATGGAATCACATCGTTCTCTAGTGAGAGGCAGACTAAGTATGACATCGATGTTGATATCTAACCATGGTGCATGCGAGATTGGAAGTGTAGAATAGAGGCCCTTATTCTGCCTGGTGCCCTTGGCAAGCTGACAGGCGCAAAATTTCTTGTTGATATGATCAACATCCCTTGCAATGTGGCCAATAGTACCGGTCTGTGACCTGGACCATAGTCTTATCCTTGCCAAAGTGACCTCCTAAACCCCCGCCTTGTAACTCCTGTATGAGGTGATGATGTAGGGAGGAATTTGGAATGCATAGCCGCATTCCCAAGAACAAGTAACCATCATGAACAGAGTATTTAGGGTGCTGCCCACCATGCTGTAAGTCCTCATATAGGACGCTGAATTCAGTGTCAGATGCGTACTCATCAAGTATTTGGTCGATGCAAATAGCATGTGCCGAAAATGTATTGGGAGTTACACTTTACGACCCAGTGCATCAGCCACTGTATTCTCCTTTCCATCTTTGTACTTCATTGCAAATATGAACTCTTGTATGTAAGCTACCCATTTGGCATGCTTTTAGTTGATCGACTTCTGAGAGTGAAGATGCTTGAGTGCTTCATGGTCAGTGTAAAGAATGAATTCCTTACCAATGAGATAATGCCGCCAGCGACGCAACACTTGGACAACTGCATAAAGTTCAAGATCATATGTCGAAAGAGTTACCTGGTGGGGGTGCAAGCTTGACCCTATCCACCTGAACCCACCCTGAGCCCGGACAGGGCTGGGTTTGGGCCCAAGTTTTGTTAAACCTTGGCAGGGTCAGGCCAGGCCTGTGCTGAACCCTTGGGCTAAGCCCAACCCGACCCTGTAGGCATTGTGTTTTATGTACTTTATAGTTTTATGTGTGTGTGTGTGTGTGTGTGTGCAGGGTCAGGCCGACCATGAGCTTGGGCCAATCATGGCTAGCCCAGCCCAGCCCAATCAGGGCAGGCTTGGGCTGGGCTAAGCCCTGTAGGGTAGGGCCCAAGTTGACCTTTTCAGGCCCTGAGTCAGGTTCTGCGGGTCTGAGCTAAACTAAAGGGATCCAGGGTTGGGCTGGGATTTTTTTAATTGCCTGGTCCTGTTGCAGCCCTACTTCCTGGCTACCTGCTGTCAGGCCAAGACCAGGGCTACCCCGCACAATAAAAAAAAAAAAAATATATATATATATATATATATATATATATATATAAAGAGTAGCTCCACTCATGTCTAGGCATGGAGTGTACTTTAATTTTCAGTAACAGATTACTGAATTCATCAAAATTTCTCTTGGTTTGAAACATGCAAATTAGCAATTAATCATATTGAGGGCCACCTTATTTTTTATTTATTTTTGGTAGGAAGGACCACTTTATTTAAAATGAACAAACTAATACTCAATTCATCCTATTCAAGGACAATCTTATTTAAACTAAGCAACTTATTGACTATGGAGTAAGGAGAAAGGAAAGCACAGCCAAGTCTAGAATTTCACTACACAACAATATTGGATTTTAGTGAGTTGCTTATATATGCATTAGCTAGTTTATTGGCCAAAAATAGTGCGATGAATCATTTTCTTTTTTCCCAACCAGCTCCCTGATATAATATACACCTAGATCTAGGGGTGGTGACATTTTCCAAAACAACCTGCTAGCTGACAAAAACAAAACATGAAGTAAGAGGGTTTGGGTTTGGAGAAATTCAAAACAACATGATTAATAAATGGATATTAATAGTCTGAGGGCCTGTTATCCACCAAAGTCATGTGAAACTGGGTAATAGAAAGTGAAGCAATAAGCCACCTCTCTTGTTGCCCTCTGCACTGTCATTTTGTGTTTCCAAAATCAGAGCGTGAAGCAATCAATTTTCTCTCTCTTCCTTTCCGCTTCTGTGAGATCGAGCTTTCTTCCTCCCTCCCCTAGCCAAAGCCTACAGCGATTTCTCCCCTTCTTCCGAGTGTTCTTCCCTGATCTTTTGGCAAGCCTCTCTCTCTCTCTCTCTCTCTCTCTCTCTCTCTCTATATATATATATATATATATATATATATATATATATATATATATAGACACACACACACACACACACACACACACAAAAGCATCTCCTCTCTTTTCATGTGTTAACCAGTGTGTTTTATCAGGATTTATGCTCACATGAAATCCTGGAACCCCAGCAATTTCTCTAGCGACCTCTATGTCTTTTTTCTAGATAGTCTCTTTTGCTACAACCCTCCGCCGTTATCCGACAACCTTTCACTGTTTCTGGCAAGCTATGCAAAATTGCTGATTTTGCCTTCCACTCTGGAGAATGGAATTCACATGATGAAAGGGGAAAAAATAAGAGTTCACAGGCTAACTGTAACCAATTGTGCTAAGTATATAATACAGAAACACCCAAAACTTAAATTAAATGTTACAGGTAAACATTATTCCACTCCTGTAATGAGCCAGATATGTATGCCTCTTTCAAAGGGTGTGTTGCTAATTTTTTATTTCCACTATTGAAGTCTATTTTATTGTCATCTTCTTGATTCACTGTTGATATTAGCTTTCTGAATGCATGGATTATTAGTTTTCACTCATTAGAAACTGTGATGACCGCAGATTACAACCTTTAATGTCTCATTGGTCGTCCATGGAACGGTTGCAGAGAACAATGATTTCCAGAAGGTGAAGTTAGTTGCATTGTTCCGACTTCTGATGGTCATATAATTATTCTGTTGCTGAGGAATTTGTATCTAATTTATCGGTTTTCTTTTCCCTCTGTTTAGTCCAATCATTAGGATTTAAAATGCATATGGTTTTTTTTTTTTTTTCAATTTGTTGCAGAGATCATTCTGATAAACTCTCCAGGTTATTACAAGAATACCTTAGGATGCTTTTGTGTCTGATGCTTGGATTTGGAGACAGAATGTTGTCTATTATTGAGAGAGGGAATATTTCTTTGATAGTGACTAACACAGTGTGATCTTGTTCCAGGGGAAATGCAACCCATATGCTGTTCCAACGAGTATGGGAATCTTTCGAGTATTAGACAGCCCTTTGGATATCACGACCAGTACCATAATAAAAAGGATTGTGTCAAATCATGAGGCATATCAGGTTCTTTATTGTTCCCAGTAGTTGTTTTGATGGTTTCGTGTAATTCAAAGCCTAATATGTTTTGCTTGAAGTTGGGATATAAATATGCATTGAACGTGAATTATGATATCAATGATATGAATATATTATATGATAAATATGGAAGAGAAGAAAATGTTGAATAGTTTTGTAAAGGCAATATTCAAGAAAGAGGGATAACTCTGCTAGACAGTGTCCTTTTCTTTGCAGGGCAAGTGTTTTAGCAACAATATTGTTTTTGCTACGGTATTTGGACATTATTTTTTGGTTTTTGCATCTGTGGTTTATGTGTTGCAAATCCTTTTTTTTTTTTTTTTTTTAATAAACTTTTTCTTCTCTGTGCAGAAGCGCAATGAGAAGAAAGCTGAAAGTGAGCGAAGGTACTATGAGGGAAAGGTGTACGTCTCAGGTGATTGACTTAAAAATGTTTACCAGGTGCCTGGAGAGTCTTGCTTCTTTTGTTTGTCTGTTGTGGCTAGCGCCTAGTATCACTAAGCAGTACAATTGAGATGATATTTTCAACCATTATGGGTCCTTTTTACAAGGTAAAATGTAGTCGATGTTTCATGGAGGCGGGTTTTTCTCCCCCTAACCCTCTATTTATTGGTCACTTCTAGTGTACCAGTGCAATTCTTTTTTGTTAATTTTACTATTTTTGCGTGCTCGATGGGGTATTTAAAACGAATTGGGTCATGATTGCTCATAATCTAGCTCAGTTAAGTAGAGCTACAAAAACTACTGGACAATTTCTAGGATCTGGACATTTAGGAGATAGAACCATTGACACTGTGGAGTCAAAATGTGAATTGATATGCTGGATTGGATGCCATTTCTAGCAGCGCGTACATGCTTTCTCAATCAAAGCAGAAAGGCGTCGCGTTGTGATAACAGATATTGCGTTAATCTAGTAGGAGAAAGAATGGATTAGGTGTTTGGTAAGTAAAACCCAAAATCAAACAACAGCAACAAAGACAATTCATCTGTCGAATGGTGACTGCCTTGGAATCCGCCATGTTTGTGTCGATGGCTCGAGAGTGGATGAATGAACAGTGAGCGCGTGTTGAAATGGGTTAAGACCACGTAGAGACGTGTAGGAATAATATTCCTTTTCTCCATTTTTGTTTGGGTACTTAGTAGTTAGAAGGTAGAACCTTGTGGGTGGGGACCTAATAACTGTATAGCACCTGTATGGAACATCACTTGTACCAGAAATAGTGGTATGCATGCATGCAGCTCATCAAGTTTCTTTCGTAGGTTAGGTGGTGCTGATGCAACGCAAAACAAAGGTTATTTTATTAGTTCCAAATTGTTCATAACAAGTTTGTGCTTTTAATTAATAGTAAAACAAATTACGAACTAAAGCAAAATGTTTGTCTTTTCCATGAGAACACCCAAGTGTTTCCCATTAATTATAGTTTTTACAATAGAAGTTTTTTTTTTTTTTTTTATTGGGGAGAGAGAAAAGTATAAATGATATATTAGTATTTTTAATAGTAATATGTGGTCAAGAAATTAGTGTCATAAATTGATTATACAAAAAACAGTGTTGCATGTCAAGAAAATGCCGTCAATTAATATTGAATAAGTAGAGAGAGATATCACCTTACGTACTGTCATACGTACGTGTGGTTTTGTTCAACTAGATAAACAAAACCAAAAAGCATATACTAAAAGAAAATTCATATAACAACAGTAAATTTGTTGATTGGAAGAAAAAAAAAAAAAAAAAAAAAAACCTAACCTGCTAAATATTCAACATATGATTTTTGGTGCTTAATTTGGTGTAAACATTTACCCTATGATAAAATTATATTTCCTCTCCCTTGCTAGTTGCTACGAAAGTTAAAAATAATAATATAATTAATAAAGGGATTGAAAAGAAAATCCCTTACTTCATTGCATTGGAAGTAAGGAGAATCAATAATTTATTTTCCTACATAGAGAGTTGAGGATAATTTTTCCTTTAAATAAAGCCAAAAGAGTGGTCAGTCATGTTTCATGTAGCAAAAGCACTGCCATTAATGATCACAAATATAAAATGAACACGCACATGAGGCACGCCATGGTCACAATTAATCCTGCAGGCCAGGCATTGTTCTGACCGTCCCTTTATTTGTCTTCAACTCAATAAATTACTGGCAATCCTTTACAATAGAATTCATCACCTCCATCATCAAATTAATTAAGCATCTTCTTCGCTTTCTTCTTTGCTTCTGTTTCAAGTTTCAAGTTTCAAGTTTTAAGTTCCAATTCAAGCATGACCATGTTAAGATTGAATCCCCCTCAGCCTCAAAGAAACCAGCTGCTGTTATCTCTATCCATCGTAATTATCTCCTTACTGCTTGTTGTACCCACCTCTTCTTCAACAAGTGAACTTACAAATAATCTCATCATCATCAAGTCTTGTTTAATTGAAAACCATGTTGACAACTTTACCATTTTTCAACCCTCAGATAATCAGTCATCAAAGTACTACAAGCTCCTCAATTTCTCCATCCAGAACCTCCGATATACCGAGCCAACATATCCGAAGCCTATAGCTATAATACTACCAGAGACCAAGAAGCAGTTGGAAAGCATCATATTGTGTTGTAGGCAAGGGCCATGGACAATTACAATGTTAATTAGGAGTGGAGGGCACAGCTATGAAGGCTTGTCATCGGTGGTTGCTTCTGATACATCTCGGCCATTTGTGATCATAGACATGATGAATTTGAATCGGATATCGGTTGATTTGGAATCTGAAACCGCCTGGGTGGAAGGTGGCGCAACACTAGGTGAGGTATACCATGCAATTGCCATGTCAAGTGTGTCCCATGGCTTCTCAGCTGGATCATGCCCAACCGTAGGGAGTGGTGGCCACATCGCCGGAGGAGGGTTTGGGTTATTGTCCAGGAAATACGGTCTAGCCGCTGATAACGTGGTGGACGCACTTCTGGTAGACGCCAATGGAAGGTTGCTAGACCGGGAAGCCATGGGTGAAGATGCGTTTTGGGCCATTCGTGGTGGAGGTGGAGGTAACTGGGGGGTAGTCTATGCTTGGAGACTAAAGCTAGTTCATGTTCCACCAACTGTAACATGTTTTATCGTCTCCAGACATCGGATGGTGGCAGAGCTAGTTCACAAATGGCAGCTAGTTGCACCCTTTCTACCAGATGAGTTTTACTTATCAGCTTTCGTGGGAGCCAATTTGCCTGGAGCTAGAATAGCTGCAGGGAGGATTTCCGTTACTTTTAAAGGATTCTACCTAGGAACCAAAACAAGAGCAATATCTATTCTAGGAAGAGTCTTCCCTGAACTAGGATTAATCTTGGAAGAAGAAGAAGAAGAGTACTGCAACGTCGTTAACGAAATGAATTGGATTGAATCCATTGTTTACTTCTCTGACATGGCTAATGGTAGCTCAATCTCAGACTTGAAGGATCGCTACTTGCATAAAAAAGGGTATTTCAAGGCGAAATCGGACTATGTGAGGGTCCCAATACCTTTAAGGGTCATTAGGGATGGCCTTGTTCGGATACTTGAGGAAGAGCCCAAAGGGTATGTGATATTGGATCCGTATGGGGGAAAGATGAGTAGAATAAGCAGTGACTCTATTCCTTTCCCTCACAGAGAAGGCAACCTTTTCTCAATTCAGTACTTGGTGGATTGGTCGAAAGAGGAAGATAGTTATAATGGAAATAGGAGTACTACTGATAAGCTTATGAATTGGATAAGGGGATTTTATGATTTCATGTCACCCTACGTCTCTAAGAGTCCAAGAGCAGCTTATAATAACTATCTGGACCTTGATCTAGGGGTTATGACATCCAATATTGATGATGATGCTGTTGAGATGGCTAGGGCTTGGGGTGAGAAATATTTTCTCAACAACTATGACAGATTGGTTCGAGCAAAGACATTTCTGGATCCAACCAATGTTTTTAATAACCAACAAGGGATTCCTCCTGCAGCTGCTATTGCATCAACTTAATTGCATGCATCCGATCGCGGTCGGTCCATTTCAGAAAATATAAATAAATAATCCCTATTGTTAATTAGTAGCTAGCTACCTACCTACCTAGGGTACTGGACTTATAATTAAGTCCTAACCTAGCTCCTCATCATCTGTAAGAATTGCTAAAATTAATGTATCAATTTATAAGCACCTTATCTTTAATTTTTGTTCTTATTAATTTCCTTGTATATATTATTAATTGCCCTGCAGCTTGCATCTGCACTACTGGGTTTCATTACAACCTTCAATTCAACACAATTTGAAAATTTGGAAAATAGAAAAAGCTAGGAAGTGAAATTTTGATTTATACCACCAACGTCCCTGCAGTATTGTGCCACTGTTGCTTGATAGAAAAAGCTAGGAAGTGAAATTTTGATTTGATACCACCAAAGTCCCAGTATTGTGCTACTGTTGCTTGATCAAATCATCATGTAAAGCTTGTAATTAATTATTATGAATATTTAATGTTCAACCGCTATGACCTCTGCTAGCTGCTGCACAACCTTCACCATCACCAGTGCTGTGCCCTTTGCTTTGCCGTGTTGCAGCTGCTGCTCCTCAATTTTGTCTTAATTAATTTGTTGGAAGACAGCTCGCTGCAATCGTGAAACACAATAAAAGGGGAATCATTCTGGGATTCAAATCGTCTCATCTCTGAGATTCGGGAGGCGTGACGATGATCCCACTGGATGGTCGCCATGTGGGGGTCGGATGAATCTGATCCTTCCGTTCGAGCCGACACTCTCTTGTCGGCTCGACTTGTTGGCTCGAACAGAGGGGTCGGATGAATCCGATCCCCACATGGCGACCATCCAGTGGGGTCGCCGCCACGCCTCCCAAATTTAAGAGATACACTCTCTTGTCGGCTCGACTTGTTGGCTCGAACGGAGGGGTCGGATGAATCCGATCCCCACATGGCGACCATCCAATGGGGTCGCCGCTACGCCTCCCAAATTTAAGAGATGAGACGATTTGGATCCATCATTCTGCATTGGTTCCTTTCATCACTAGTTCCGTTCAGATTTTGATCTACGCAATATATGTACGATTTGATTTTAGAGACCGACCTGCCTACGTAATAGATTCTTTGATTATGGTCTTTTACCTAATATTGATTTGATTTGGGAGATAGTCTCGTATATGTGTGGGTCCTTCTTTGATACACCAGAAGGGTTGACACTGATTTCTTTCATGGATACTCATTGAATCATCATAGAAATCATAATATAATATTCCTATGTTAATGGGCTCGTCTAATTGATATGTAGCGGACTCTTATAGAAGATATGAATTGGACTTGAGACTTACTCAGTGTCGGTTGGATGGCTAACACATGGCAGGTCGGCAGATCCAATGACTGAGTTGGTTAGAGTTATTGTAGGAAAAGTAAAAAAAAAAAAAACTGCAAACCAACTCGGCCATTGGATTTGCTGACTTGCCATGTGTCAGCCATTCAACCGACACTGGCAAGTCTCAAGTTAATTTTGAACTTGAGACGAGTCCAATCCTAAAAGATACATGCTGAGAGAAATGTTAAGCATTTTTTATGAAATTAACTAATTGAGAGTGGGGTTCATTGAAGATATTGATTTTTGCATACTTATCTCTGTAGGAGATATTGATTCTTGCCAATTTATCTGTGCCTGCATTGAGGGTGTTATTATCATTACCAAACATTACAAAACTAATGGGAAAATTACATGTACTATTCTTGGACTTTGGACTAATTACATTTATCATCCACTAATTTTTTATAATTACACATACCACCCTTAATATCCAAAAAAGCGTGCAACACAAAGGCCCACTCCATTAACAGATCTTCGTAAACTGATGATGTCAGCTCACACTAAAAAATTTATAGACAATACTGCGGTTAATGTATGTTAAAATGTCTCATTTACCCTTAATCTCCTCTCTATTTGTCGGATCCTCCATCAGCACCACCTTGGATTAATCCTTCACACCACACATGTCCAAGTACTCATCATTCTCTCTCTCTTTTCCTCATACAAACCACTTTGCTCTGGCTGTTCTAATCTTGTCTCTGCCTCTAGAAGCTTCTTCATCCCTTGCATCAACACCCTCAAAATTAGCAAAATGCCCTAACAATAAGAAAATGCCAGATTTGTATCGATTGATTCGATAGGACTTACCGAATGTGGCTTGAGAATTAATGGAGATTCGTAACGAAGAGCACCGTGGGTGACCCTTAGCCGTAGGATGGAGTAGAAGAATCGATTTTCTCACATTGTTTTTGTACAAGCATTCCACTTGACTGCATTTTCCACTATATTTCTTCCTCCTTAGACGTTGTGGTTGTCATCATTGTCATTGAGTTCTTGCTTAGTCAGCCATTAAAATAGGGTTTGGGAGTGAAGTGAGGGTTTTGAAGTGGAAAAAAAACACATAAACAAAAAAATTAAAGCAAAATAGATGAGAGGTCTAGAAACGTGAGTACCAACAGACTTCACCACTCAGAATCTCGCAAGAGAATCTGTTTCTCAAGAGGTTCAAGTCAGTCTATTGATTCCAGGAGATTACATTGCTTGTGATCTTGCCCGAGAATAAGTTTTGTTGAAGGTCCAAATTTTGCAAACCGTCAAGAGTTGTCAAGCATGGTGGGAGATCACCGAAGAAATGATTTATGCTCGCGTTAATGACCGTAAGCTCTTGGAGAAGACAGATTTCAACCAGAAGTTCGACAATAAACTCATTACCTGATATTAAAAATTCTGTGAGGCTTTGAATGCCAGAGATTGTAGGAGGAATCGAGCCTTGGAATCCATAGTAAATTTCATTTCTCTCAGCTTAAAGGGTATAACTATCTTTTAATTTTTTGGGTTTCCACCGACAGTTAAATGGGAGTTAGTGTAATTGTTAGAAACTAGTGGGTGGTGGGTGATATTAGTCCAAAGTTCAGGGGTAGTACGTCACACCCCAATTCCAGTGGAACCAGAGGTGTGAGTGAACCGTCTCAAAACCATGACTCACACCAAGATCTTAATAGACCATGTCAACAAACCAATCAAAGCAAACTAACCACAATCAGAGAAATGTAAATAGCAGCGGAATTAGATAATAAATGAATTGAGTTTGTTAATTATAAATAAATAATAGATTTAATTATTTGTAACCACAACGTAAATAAATAAATCCTTTACATCGTTTAAAAATCATCTGAAAGAATAAATAAAAAAAACCTAAAGAAACATACAGTAAGAGCACTCACATGAAGCTTCATGCTTATCCTCCATTGTCTGTGTATCTATAGTTGTCACTGTCCCATAAGCTGGAGCAGCCATAAAGTCCTCAACAGTGTAACCTGCATCAATATCTGAAAAATATGGTGTATACACAGGGTGAGCTCATAACTTAGCTCAGTAAAACACAAGACCAATGCAACATACAGAACATGTGATAATATTTCATTGGGTCAGGTATAACTTATAAAGTGCTATGGTAAGGTTCGGCGGTCACCACACCTCCATGCACGAGAATGTGGCAACGCCCAACAGTCAGACACCTACCACACTACTGCTATCGCCCCACATTACTCACTCTGATATAGAGATAGAGCTAGAGTCTGGTGGGCATGCAGAGCCACTATCCCATGTCCTCCCCCTGATACCCTATACAGCACCAACACCTAAACCCCTATTGGCAAGGGCTTATAAGTGGGTTCCATTTCTAACCAGTCCTATATGTTATCACAGTATCTATGGCCCTACCCAACACAACCCCCTATGACACAGAGATAGGGCTCAAGTCTGGTGGGCAGGCAAAGCCACAATCTCACGTCCTCTCCCTGATACCCCATTAGCACCAAGCTCGCTAAGGTAGACGGTGATACAAAAAGGTGTTAGTGTTAGGATATGTCCAGGGCTCCATTCCCCTTCACATTCCACACACTAATGAAAGCCTAAACAAACATCACCCTAGCATACAAATATGCATGCACATATAATAAAATTAAATAATGGGATGACATGTGAAAATTCACAGACAACAATCAATAGTTACAGATACAAATATGATTACAACGGTTTACTATCCATTATTAATTAATTAAGGTTTGGGGTCTTGTCCCTTACCTGAAGAGTGATTGCAAGTCCGCTCTGCATCATAGATCTAGTTCACTCACGCTGTCTATAAGTCCTACATGATCATATTTATAGATAGAGTTGTTCGGGCTACAGTTGGTTAGAACCAAGACTGGCCAACAACCAGGCTTTGGAACACATACCGATCACGGTACCAGTTTCACTATAGTGATGTCCAACCCCAATTCCGCACTGTTCAGAATGGTGTGATGAACTGCTAATAAACCAACAATTCAACCAGGATCTCAAATAGGTTGTGTCCGTTTGCTTAAACCATACACATCCACAACCATAATCAGAGTAAATACACAATAGTGGAAGTCTTAAATATTAAATGAACTTTCTCACCAATCTCACCACTGCCCTCTTCATCATCTGTAACCACCATTTCATCATCTCAACTTCCCTACTTGACAGTGAGACAACACATTCCCAACCTCCTATTCTCTCTATTACTTTGTTTTTAATATTTTATATTTATATATTTTTTCGGTAGTTTTCCCCTGAATATTGGCTGAGGAAGGCAAAGAAGAGGACAAATTCCTTTGTCTTCTATCAACGGCCATGTCGTTTTAGAACTCAACCCATCTAGGTGTTCTGCCCCAAAGGCGCCTCTGGAATCTAGGCCTGCGGGAGTAATTAGAGTAAGATGATGGTGATGGTGGAACAAATATCTACTTGCTCTGCTTCTTAAGGAGGCAGGTGATCCGTCAACAAGCAGGATAACCTATGGGAGTAATTAGAGAAAAATGCTACAGACCCAGAAAAGCCGAAAAGCACAAACAGAGAGAGAGAGAGAGAGAGAGAGAGAGAGAGAGAGAGAGAGAGAGAGAGAGAGAGAGAGAGAGAGAGGATAATCTGGGCTAGGGATGCAGTAGAGTTGCAGAAGAGGAGGAGGATAGGGAAGGGTGCTTCTCTGAAAATTTCTCCACTCTTTGTTGAGTTGTTCTAGATTAATGGATAAAGGGGGACAGTATAATTGGGAATTTTGGATCGAGTTCATTGTATAAAGCTTTCTGCATTTTTAGTATTTTTAATTTATTTAACTTTAAGGGTAAAATGGTCCTTCAACATTGCAATAAGGGCAATATTATCTCAAAAAATTTCAAGTTGAGATGGTGTCATCATTTAATGGGACTCAACTAAAGGGGTGGGTCTCTTTGAGTATTTGTATCAAACGTTTGGGTAGTAGATGAGATTTTGTGAAAACTATGGATTGTAGGTTGAATTTCGTATACTTCTTGGGTGGTAGATTAAAATTTTTCTATATAAAGTATTAAAATTCTTCTAGGATGTTTTTTCCAATATCTTTTTCCATATCCAATTACTACAGGGATATGAGAAAAAAAAATGATCTCTTTCTTCCATTCCAGCCTAATAAACACACATCTACTATTGACCATGATTCTCCTCTTCTCCAACTGGTCTGAAGTGTTAGATTTATGTGGGCTTAATTAATTACCTAAACCAGTTAATTTAGTGGGAGTATAATTGACATGGTAGAATTGATTTGGCTTGGTTCGTCACATGGTATGAGATAAACACTGGGTTAGAATCCCCACAGCCACGGTTAGTCAAGTTTTATCTACACTTATTAGCAAGAGACATTAGGATATTCTCTGGAAGCTGTGGAAGATTGTAGCCAAGGGATTTTGTTTAGGGCCTGTTTGATAAAACTTCTACTTCTGGATTCTATGGATTCTGGCTCCCAGGGAGCCATTTTGGAGTAGAAGTACGTTTGATAAGTCTGGTTGGATTCCAACTCCCACAGAGTGAACCGGATTCAAAATGACTCCAGAATCCAAAATTTTGGAGTCATAAATACTTGCTCCAAACTGTTGAATCAACTTTTTGAAAGAAAAAAAATAATCACCTCTCACTTGACCACCACCACCACCACCGTTGCCACCACCTACCACTACCACCACCACCACCACCGCCGTCGCCGCCACCACCCACCACCCACCACCACCATTGCCACCACCACCACAACCACCACCACCACCGCAACCGCCATCACCGCCACTGCCACCACCACAACCACCGCCACCGCCACCCATCACCCACCACCCACCACCATTGCCATTACCCACCACCACCACCACCACCACCACCCACCACCTCCACCACCACCCCCCCACCACCCACCACCACCACCACCACCAACACCACCCACCTCCACCACCCCCCCCACCACCCACCACCTCCACCACCACCACCAACACCCACCACCACCACCACCACCACCAACAGCCACCACCACCACCACCCACCACCGCCACCACCCACTACCACCTCCATCGATGAATTATTTTGATCGGCAAAAGGTGTCAAATCATATATCACTGAAAAGATCTCAGAGAGACGGTTGTGGAGATATAAAAATCGTCGGTGTCGGCCGCCTGACCCTCCGCCACTCATTGATGACAAAAGTGAGTGAATCTCACTCTCAATGGAAAGATTTAAAAAAAAAAAAAAAAAAAAAACCTTTATGCGGCATTGACCAGAAACCCTAACGGGTTATCTAAGCCTTTGATCGAGTTGACTCGGCTATGATTCGATGCCACGTGTGTGGGCAGGCAAACGTGTGACCCGCTAACGTTTGGCCCAACCCAGTCAATAGACCCACCAACCCAGTCAATAGACCCACCAACCCAGTCAACGACCCGAGTTGGTTGACCCAGTGACCCGATAACCTGACTAGAAAATATGATTCTGAGACCCCGATTTTGACCTAGATACGGGGAATTTTGGATCGGGTTGGATCGATATTAGACCAGGATCGGCTCAATGAACCAACCCTATGGTTCAACCTTTTCAGCCGGCAATTCGATTTAAAGGAATTTCTTGGTTCGATTCAAGCTGAACCAACCAAGTCAATCTTGGACAGACCGACCTAAGCCGAATCGAACCAACCCTAGCAGGGCTTCTTAAGAGCTTGTTTGGTTTTTTCTTTAATAAAACAACATTAAACTATGATTTTGGGAGCTAGGAATATCGGATTGACTTCTGATTATTCCATTAAACTCCATTTTTTATGCTCTTTAATCTGGTATATATTTTGGTACATTTAGATACATTAAAAAACATGTTATTATGAAAAAATACCCTATGGAAATCCAGTTTGTAGTGTCTTTGTTGATTTTTAATGAATTTATTGTACTAAATTGATTGATTGAGCTAATGTGCATGTTTATATGAATGTTTAAACTTGTAAAATTGTATTTTAAAACATTCATGATTAAATATATAGCTCACATGAGCTGCAGGTTAAGATTTATTCATATCATGATGGAATTTAGTATGACCACCAAAGTGGCAATCTTGTTTCATTATGATGTGTTCAAATTTAAAGGTCTATGTTTGTAAATACTTTAGTTTGATGGTATTTATCCAAAGATAACATTGTCCAAGTTTTCACAAATTAAGGTTGTAGCTTTGCGTAAGGTTTTTGGTGTGACCACCAAAGTGGCAACCTTGGTTCTATCATAATATACTCAAATCCAATATTTATGTGTTTACAAGTTACAACAAGTATAGTGCTCACCTAAAAGTGACATTGACATAAACTCTCACTTTTATAGATACAGCAAAGAGTGGCACTGTCCACCCAAAGGTAACGTTGTCAAAGAATATAAAGAACTCATACACATGATTGAAGGATCTTAACTTTAAGGGGTTTCATCCACCCAAAGGTGGTGAGATTTTCGAGAGTCATTATCCCTATACAGTTATTGCGCAGCTATAGAGAGGACCAATACACATATTGTCCCAAAGGAAGTGTGTGTAGTTTGATTGACTTTTCAAAAATATAAATTAGTTCACACACACACACACACACACACACACACACACACACACACACACACACACACACACACACACACACACACACACACACACACACACACACACACACACACACACACACACACACACACACACACACACACACACACACACACACACACACACACACACACACACACACACACACACACACACACACACACACACACACACACACACATATATATATATATATATATATATATCATAATACGACTCTCTTTTTCTTCCATGGTCAAGATTGATGGCAGGTTTTTGTCGTTGACCTCTGAAAGTCGCCATACGTTGGCGGACGACATGGGTTTTTTGTCTCGCCTATTGACAAAAAGAATTTTCTTTGCCAGTTATGAACCTTGTTTCACATCATTGCAACTTTGGATGCTCCTGACCTTGCCTTGAAAAAATACCAATCTGTAGGGGGTTGGCTTTTTAGCTCATCTTTGTTTAAAACAAAAAGGCTTCGGAACAAGGACACCATCGTAGGCATCTTAAGAGCCCGAAGCATGGCTACGAAACCTATAACTGATGTTCAGAAATTGGTGTGGAGTTACGAGGGAGCTAAGTCGTAGTAAGCCAAGATGTCTCTCACCTCTCTCGGTATGAGAATCTTGAACCCAGAATTGAAGTACTTGAGGTAAACGCTGGTTTCAGCAATGTTGGTAGAACAGATTCTCTCATTATCCTCTGACATTCGACACTCATAAAGTTCTGGAAGTTCTTCTAGGATTTGTTCGAAATCAGAATCATATAGGCTAAGTTTATTCTTGAACTTCGTAGTTAAGACGTTCAAGGTTTGAGGGATAGGTGCAGCTTCTCTCGAAGATGATGGGACCGCTAGGCCTGGTTTCACATTTTTTATTCGGGAATGCATTTTGTTCCTATGACTACAGAGCCAACTATCCTAGGAGATTAAATGTTCGTACACTCAAAACAAAAAAAAAGACAAATTATGAAAAGGAAGGGGCAAAACTTATTGGTCGGTGTCAATTAGGGAAAAAGGTTCTCTGCAACCAATGGAGATGACGAGAGTAGGAGGAAGAAGAACAAGAAGCCTTCTGGTATTTTCTTGTGGAAGTATTGTAAGCACCCCATTTTTGCCACCCTCGGTATAAGTGAACCAATATGGCAGGTTTCAGACCTTTAACCCAAAGATTTGTGATTCTCCACTGATCCTCACAACAGGGTCATGGGCTATTATCTGCATGGATGCATAGGTCATAGAATTATCTTCGAAACGAGACCCGGAATTGCTCAATTCGATATCAAATGAGGAAGATATGATCATTTTAGTCGGATGATACATATAAGGGAGGTTTCTGAAATTATTATAAAATAATAATCCCAGGGGCCTTCATGCAAATTATCCTAAGTCGGATTGCTTGAATTTCAAATCATCATATCTTGATCATCTGACATCGGATTCAGATGATTCCAAGACCATTATTCTTCATTCATGATGTTCTACAAAGTGGACGTAAAAAATCCCAGGTAGAAGTCGCCAGTGGGTCCCATGCAAACTTGCATGCAAAATGATCCTTAGAACTTCAAGGTTTCATATCCTTCCCGTTTTACATCGGATTCAGATGATTTCAAGACCATTATTCTTCATTCATGATGTTCTACAAAGTGGACGTAAAAAAATCCCGGGTAGAAGTCTCCAGTGGGTCCCATGCAAGCTTGCATGCAAAATTATCATCAGAACTTCGAAGCTGCATATCTTTTCCGTTCTACATCGGATTCAGGTGATTCCAGTCTCATTATGTTCCATTTTTAGTGCTCTACAAAGTGGACGTAAAATATTTCCGGTAGAAGCCTCCGAAGGATCTCATGCAGAATGGTCAACCAAATTATCGGTAATTGGTCCGTTTAAACTTCAAAAATTCATAAGTTGACCATTTTACTTCCAAATGAGGCGATTCAAGTTCTTATATTCCTCATTTTTTATGTTCTACAAAATGAACGCAAAAAATTTAGAATAGAGGCCATCGAAAAATTCAATGCGGGATGACAGCGGAAATGACCTGTGAAATGACAAGGAGAGGAAACCCAGTGAATTCCAATCAGTCCAGTCAACTCAATTCAAATCAGTTGTCAACCTAAGTCAGTCTCTATATATATTATAATATATATATATATATATATATATATATATGTATGTATGTATGTGTATGTATGTTATTAAATATATATGTGTAATATATATGTGTAAATCATAATCCAAAAGATTTTTGAGAAGAAAAAGGAAAGAGGGGAGAGAAAAAACGTGGAAAAGAATGGAGATTTCAATTGTGGAGATAATCCAAAAGATTTTGAGAAAAAAGAAGGAGAGGGGGAGAGAAAAAACGTGGAAGAGAATGAGGATTTCGATTTTGGAGATAATCCAAAAGATTTTGAGAAAAAAAGAAAAGAGGGAGAGAGAAAAAACGTGACCTTTTTCTAAGAGAATCCAAAGGATTTCTTTGGAGAAAAAAAAGGAAAGAAGAAAGAGAAAAATTAGGGTTTTTTTAGGAGCCACGGTTTTAAAGGAGTTGTTTAAAAAAAAAAAAAAAAAAAAAGGAGAGGGAGGGACGTGAAAAGAGAGAGGATTTAGGGTTTCTAGATTTTTTTTTTTTTTTTTTTAAAAAAGGAAAGAAGGGGAAGATAAAAGGGACGTGAGAGAGAGAAGAAAAGGGAGGTTTTTTTTCCAAAAAAAAAGGAAAAGAAAAAACGTGAAAGGGAATCACGTTTTGGAGAAAAAAAAGGGGAGGTTTTTTTTTTCAAAGAGAAAAAAAAGGGGAGAAATTAAAAAACCGTGAAAGGCTTTGTGGCTCACACTTTTGGGAGAAAAAGAAGGGAAGAAGAGAGAAAAAAGGGAGAAAAGAGAAGGGGAAAACGTGAAGAAGGAGTTTTGATAGAGTTTAGGCTTTCGGTTTGAAAAAAAAGAAGAAGAAGAAGGGAAGAGCAAGCAGAACCTACGGGCATCTAGGTAAGCTACCTTTACTTTTATTTTTCTTCTATTGTTTTGCTTAACTATAAATCTCCATCTCATGAACCATTCTACCTCATCATTAACCAATTTCCATCATCAATCTAGCCTATACTTGATCCCTATACAATCAGCATTCTAACTGATTTCATCTCATACTCCAACAACCAACACCCCACGCCACTTACCTGAACCTAGCTATGTTACCTTCCTCATCTTACCCTTGATCTTTCCATTAAATATGGGTCATTGAGTGAACCTATGATCATGATATGCTTGAATAAATAAAAAAAATCTGAATTTTTGATTCTTTATCGTGTTAATATGATGTCCATTCAAAATCTGATCCATTGAATATGAAATTTGTCTTGATCATGTGATAAAAATTTATCCATTGATATTTGAATGAATGAACTTGATTAATTGATGTGAATTTAATCTGAATCGTTGATCTTTTAAGGTCCAATCATGTGAATGGATGGTTAATTAATCGAAACCATTGATCTTAATCTGAAGATGATCCAATGATGAATTAATTTGAGCCATTAAAGTCTTATCAATTGAGGGTATATGATCTAAACTGTTTTAAGATCTTGTATTACTTTCAATCATCAATCAAGTGTGATTTCGGTTACATTGTGGATAATCGATGCATTGAATCTAAACCGTAGATCTAAAATACGTTTTGATTGATTGATTCACATGCCTTGATTGTTTATCACATGCCATATTTTGATGCTATATTGTTCACATGCTATATTAAATGCTTATTGTCATAATTAGGGTAGAAAATCCTAAAATAGAAAGAAAGTAACATTTAGGGTAGAAAACTCTAAAAATGGAAAAAAAATAATAATTAGGGTAGAAAACCCTAATAAAATAACACTTAGGGTAGAAAATCCTAAAATGGAAAGAAAGTAATATTTAGGGTAGAAAACCCTAAAAATAGAAAGAAAGTAACATTTAGGGTAGAAAACCCTAAAATGGAAAGAAAATAATAATTAGGGTAGAAAACCCTAATAAAATAATAATTAGGATAGAAAACCCTAAAAATAGAAAGAAAGTAACATTTAGGGTAGAAAACCCTAAAAATGGAAAGAAAATAATAATTAGGGTAGAAAATCCTAATAAAATAATATTTAGGGTAGAAAACCCTAAATGAAAAAAAAAAGTAACATTTAGGATAGAAAATCCTAAAATAGAAAGAAAATAATAATTAGGGTAGAAAACCCTAATAAAATAATAATTAGGGTAGAAAACCCTAAAATGGAAAGAAAGTAACATTTAGGGTAGAAAACCCTAAGATGGAAAGAAAATAATAATTAGGGTAGAAAAACCCTAAAATGGAAAGAATGTAACAATTAGGGTAGAAAATCCAAAAAAATGAAAATAAAATAATAATTAGGGTGGGAAACCCTAAGATGGAAAGAAAATAATAATTAGGGTAGAAAACCCTAAAATGGAAAGAAAGTCACAGTTAGGGTAGAAAACCCTTAAAAATGGAAATAAAATAATAATTAGGGTAGAAAACCCTAAAAAATGGAAATAAAATAATAATTAGGGTAGAAAACCCTAAAATGGAAATAATGTAACATTAGGGTAGAAAACCCTAAAAATGGAAATAAAATAATAATTAGGGTAGAAAACCCTAAATATGGAAAGAAAATAGCAATTAGGGTCTTGCCATGCTTAGAAGATAGCATACTAGATCTTACTATATTAGGCTCTTGCCTTATTTGCAATACATGCCACATTTGAAAGATCTTTAAACAATCTTACTATATGTGAATTTCTTGCCATAAATGTTTTATGTGCTATGTCTAGATAGAATATTCTATTTTTTGGCAATAACTTATTTTATACAACACCCTAGTCAAACTGCCATATATGCACACCTCTAGAAGACAACATAGGTGTGGGGACGTGCATTTAGGCACCCACATTCTTGGGAAGGGCATAATGGGAATGATAAAAAAATCTTAATGAAGAAAGAGAATGCCTTGCTAAACCTTCCAAAATTAGAATTCAGAATGAAAAGGGTAATTTAGGACGATTTGCCCTCGGCAAACCCTAAACCTAGAATAGGTTCTAAACCTAAACCTAGAATAGGTTCTCAATCATTAACCTAGAACAGGTTATCCATCTCGAACTACGTGGATTCTGATTCCTAGGGCAAACCCTAGGATACGTAGGCCATTTGGGAGAAACCCAAATTCGGATCCACACCTTAGTCTACTTGGACTATCCATAGATCCACTAGGGTATTTATCCACACCTTAGTCCACTCGGACTATCCATAGATCCACTAGGATATCTATCCATATTCTAACCCAAAAAGGGTTATCCACACCTTAGTCCACTCGGACTATCCATAGATCCACTAGGATATTTATCCACATCTTAGTCCACTTGGACTATCCATAGATCCACTAGGACATTATCCACATTCCAACCCAAATAGGGTTATTCTTAGATCCACTAGGACTATCTATCAGTCCACATGGACTATCCAGATCCTAACCCATAGGATTTCTCAGCCTTTCAAGCATAAACTTCAACTTGAATAATAAACTTAATATGCACAAGCATAAATCACATCCATAAACTTTAATCACACCTGAACTACGATGGTGAACCTGATTTTCGGAATAATTCCGTGATACGTAGGCAATCTGATGGATACAGATTCGGTTCAATGATATCAAACCCTTGGTTTGGTTTTGCTTAGCAAATAGAGTCTAGCATAGGAAAGGTATAGGAGACCGATTTCGATCGGGCGGTTTGGGTGCCTAACCCCTTCCCATAACCGTAACCTGACACTTACCCAATCTCTGATGGACCAGAATTCCAATCTAAGGGTCATGAGTCAATCGAAGTCTTACCTTGGGGTGAGATTTCACATTTCTAAGGTCCTAGACCTAAATCTAGGTGGCGACTTCAAAAGATTTCCATCTTTGTCCTCACAAGTATAAATTCGAAATGGTAAGGAAAGTTTTTCGCTAAGTGCAAACAGAAGTTTTAAAGCTACTGCGCATTATCATTACCTCTTGAATCACGATCTCAGTCAAAAGAACATGCGTCTTGAAACGCCTCTCAGTATTAAGCATTAAATGTTTGGCATGAAAAGATGGAGACATAATTGCTCCGTGACATTACGGTTTGTAGTTTTCCATCAAAAGGAGGATGCGTGGCTCGCCTTTTTGAATTGGAGTTTTGGCGGTTAAAAATTTTGTGCGAACATGGGCCTCGTGTCTGCGAAATTACGAGAATCTTCTTTAGGACTGTTATTACCATGGAGTTTGTGTGGCCCAAAGTTTGTAAAGTGTTTATTATTCACGCTTAACTTCGATTTAATATGAAGCGAGATGGTTCAATAAGCATTCAAATGATTTACAGGACAAAATACGAGTCTTACTAGGATTGTTCCATCATACTCGCCTAGTGCACTGTAACAAGAGGCAACTATTAATGCCATATTTTGTTTTTCGGTGATTAGAGGATACATGTCCTTAGGTCTCAACATAATGAGCATTGACACGTGTTCTGGTTAGTTCAATTTATCTTTCCATGCGAGATAGCATCTATCATCATTAGCAAGTCGCGTCTCGTTGGTTCATCGCCTAAATAATAGGACTTCGTGGTCATCCATTGGGTCTCTCATTGCACGTGTTGTTAGCAACTTGTCTGGCATTGACTACGTTAAAGCACCTGTACGTAGTTCTTTAACTATTATTGGAATGACCACGTCGGTAGTTACGAAGCTTATTGATCACAAGCAACACAGCATTAAGATTGATTGTTGGATCTCTATCTTAAGGTATTGCAAGGATATCGCACATGCTACTGGCAATTGGGCGGTTAAACTAGAAGTTTATTTAGATCTCTCTTAATCTATATAAGATAGTAAACGCCTAAACGGGCAAGAGATAAAACCATTCCGATACAATTGAGCTCTTGGTTAACAGTCATTTACATCCTTCTTGAATTATGTTCATCCCCCCACCCTCCTAGCGAACCATTCTGGTATAGCTTTGGATTGTTTGCTCTGTTATTAACTTTACTATCGGAGCAGACACCAGGAATCTTGTCTCGATTCGGTTAACCTCTTATCTTTGTTTTGCAAGATATGAATGAATTAATAGATCTAGTTTTCAACAGCAACATATGTCTTGTGTGATTCCACCAGGGTTTCTAAGCCAACCTTTTTGCACGGATGTTCAACTATTGTTTGTACAGCTTTGTTAACTCCTCTTGTTCCTATTAAGGAATAAAATAATCGACCTTAATCTGTTTCAATTTTGGTCATCGTGGGCCTTGCCCAGCAACATTCACGGAGATCGACCAGTTGACACGAACGATGATAACTGATGGTTGACCATACTATCTAGTTTTTCGTTTTCAAAGATCAGAGAGGATAAAAAGGGTGAAAAATGCATTGCACGTTTGCACGCGTCGCCCACAACCGTTAAAGCGCTAAAAACGGGCGTTGCGGTCTCTCACCCTAGGAAAGGCCCCTTTCGTCCTTCGCGGCAAAAACCCGGAGCCTGAAGCTCTGTCTTCTCTAACCCGTCATTTCTCTTTGCGATTCTTTCTCAAATCTCGATTTCTTCTCCACTCCCTACATTTCGAGTCCCTATCTCTCAGTCGGCCGATCAATCTCGTATACTTAATCGATAAAGTATTATTTCCTCCTTTCTTCGCAGGAAAGGAAGGCCGGTCAGTGGCGCAGTGAAGGAACTCAATTCTTAGGAGATATTAAGAAATAATGAGATCAAGTAATTGAGAGTGGTAGTGCATAACAAATGTGGCGATCTTCGGGTACTCTGTTGAAACGGAGTCTGTTTTTATCCTCGGCGGCGAGAAAGCCGTTGGGGTTGAGGTGGGCGGAGACTCAGAGTGGTGGCCGCCCTTCGGTGTCATCACCTGCGTCCGGAGAGGCATCGTCAAAGGAGACTGATTCCGGTGACAGCTTCCATGGGAGAGGAGAAAGCATAAACGTAGGGGCAGATTCCATATCGTTCTCTGAGGCAAGGAAACTAATGCGACTGGTGAATGTGGAAGCATTGAAGAGGAAGCTTGGGATGGGAGGGAAGGAGGTGATCAGCTATTCTGAGCTTCTCCAGGCTTGTGAAAGCATGGACGTCGTCAGGTCGCCTGGCGAAGCTGCCGCTTTTGCCCGAGTTCTTGACGAGGCTGGCGTCGTGCTTCTCTTTAGAGACAAAGTCTATCTTCACCCTGACAAGGTAACTCCACCTGTCCTTGCCCTGCACTTGAGTTTCGGAAGATCTGATCTCCCAAGGCATTGGCCCCTTCACCTCCTTTTCTTCTGACTTGGTTTGTTCTGTTCTGTAGATTGAACTTTGAATGGGAAATTATTTACTTGGATTCTGTTTCCTTTCGTTGTTTTTTTTATTTATTTTATCAATCCAAGAAAAAAAGCATTCAAACAAACTGAACAAGAGAAAATCCGAAGAAACAATCTAAACAAAATCCAAAAAGGAAAAGGGGAAGAGCCACAGACCACCCTAACCCGCAGGGAGAAAACCACCACAGCGGAATCCCTTCCGTTGATTCTGTTCTGTTCATGCTTTACCATGATGTTTTAAGAATTTTATTGCGCTATTCCTTTTGCTTCCGTGGGCAACATTTACTTTTCTCGTGTAGTGGAAGCGTTAATGGGAGAAAGAACTGTGGGGGTGGACCGGTCCTATTGTTCTCTTCTGCTAGCGTTGTGCTTTTTCAGGGACTTGAGGCTCAATGGGCCCAGGGGAACATATTCATAGTGGTTAAATTGGTTCATTAGGTTCCGCAACCCCCATCCCCCACCAAACTCACCATCAACAAAAAGAGAAAGAAGAAGAGGGAGAGGGAGAGGGAGAGGGAGAGGGAGAGGGGGGGGGGGAGACAGAAAAGGGAACGAAAAGTTTATGATTTAATAATTTAGCAGTGTGTTTGCTTTTCTTTTTCCTGCTGCCTTTTGGAAGAAGTAACCATGGCGCTGTTAGTCTGACCTACAAGATCTACGAGACACCTCTTACTGTTTAGGGTATGTATCCATCTCTTCAAGCATTATGGATTTTATTTTCCCCTTTTTTTCCCCTCTTTTGATGCATTCTTAAACTTTTCTTATTTGTCATTTCGTAGGCATTTAGAATCCAGTGGGCTTCGTATATTGCATGAGGTTTTATCACAGGTGTATGGAAGATCCTCCTGAGTTTTATTTTCCATTGAGTAGATTAAAAGTCTTACTCAAAGCATTCCCTCCAGCAAAAACTGAATGTTTCCCCTGAACAATCTGTCCTTGGATCCAGAATGGTTTCTCTATCCGACCCATGCTTGTTTTGTAGCTGTGGTGTTTTCTGCTTTGATTGTGCTTGCTTCTATGTGTGTCTTGTGAGGTTCAAAGTTCAATTCTTAGAATGCCTAGTGATTTGAAATACCTAGATTTAATTGGGTATCAATTCACACAATAAGCAACATCAACTGATTTACTTGGTCAGTTTCCCTCCCCCTCTCTCTCTCTCTCTCTCTCTCTCTCTCTCTCTCTCTCTCAGACACACACACACACCCACACATCCACCCACCGTACCCACATCCACCTGCATGTACACAGATACACATTTTTCATCCAATTTTGTCCTTTGTAAAGTAGATCTGGGCCCTTAATTACATAATTACTAGTTTGGAGTCTTCTTTCTTTTAATTCACCTCATTTTGTGAATTAATTCATCGCTTTCTTTTAATTCAGCTCATTTTGTGAATTAATTCATCGTTAATCTAGCTTCTGCTGAATTGATTCACAAAATGCTGGGGCCTGGTAAATCTGGGTAACGCCTTGAAGGTAATAGTCAGAAGGATAAACACTTGAAAGATTAGCTCAAACCTTATGCTGCTTTTGCGGTGTGCCTTAGATGCCCGAACTCTACAGCCTGATCTCCCCTATGCTCTCAATCCTTCATTAGCTATTCTCATCTATAGGTTGTCCTTGAGTAAATGATTACAGATCACAAATATATACATATATTTATCACTGAAGTCAAAACTTATACATATGTACTCGTGAATATGTCATATTATTGGTTCAATTATTTAAGAAGAAATCTTTTTCTGCTGCCTTCTCCTTAGAAGCCTTGTATATTTGCTTTCCTGTTTGAACTTCAACCCTTTTTTTCCAACATTTTTCTTTTCCTTCTCTATTTATAGGTTGTGGAGCTAGTTAGAAGAGCAGTACCCCTTGCTCTCACACCTGAAGGCGATCCTAGGAGGGATGAACTGAAAAGGCTGCAAAAGAAAAAGGAAGAAATTGACATGCTGGCCCACAAGCAGGTGCGCCGCATCCTTTGGTCTGGGCTTGGTTTTGCTGTGGTGCAGGTGGGGTTATTTTTCCGGCTCACATTCTGGGAGTTCTCGTGGGATGTAATGGAGCCCATTGCATTTTTTAGTACAACCACTGGCCTGGTGATCGGTTATGCCTACTTCCTGTTCACATCAAGGGACCCAACATACCAAGACCTGATGAAAAGACTTATCCTTTCAAGACAGAGGAAGATGTTCAAGAAATATAATTTTGATGTTGATCGCTTTATGGAGTTGCAGAGACAATGCAAATCACCTCTAGATATTACAACCTCAGCCAAAGGACCGATAGAGGTGGAACTAGAAATTGCGGATGCTTTTCATAAGCATTGAGCTTTCTGGTTTTTGATAACCACTACCTTTGGGGCATTTTTTTAGTGTATGATGCAGATTTTTAACTGGTAAATTTCACAAAATTCATCTCTTTGATGTGGGCAGGCGATACTTCTATGCCAAGAGAGGTGAGAGGTGAGTGAGAGATTAATCCTTGGTTCCTCCCCCCCCCCTCCAAAAAAAAAAGGAAAATTTTCTTTTGCTACCATATATTGATTGATTGCTGACTCTTTGTTGTTGACTCTCCCAATTGCAAAGCTTAGCTGAATTTCAATTTTGTATCTGAATGTTTGATTAATATATATATATATGCTCATTATTTACTGCTTATGATCTATCTTAACTCTAATGTGATTCATATACTTGGTGTTTATTATTGAAGTCATATTGGAACTAGTGGATCTGTTGCTATTTTTAAGTTTAAGAGATACATTCCGTATGTAGTTTAGCCAAGCATTGTGAGAATAATGACTTGTGCCTTACATGACTTGGTGAAGGATATATATAACATATAGGAGTTGCCACTTAGGAGTTAGGATTAGGGCTTAGAATCTAGGGGGGGGGCTAAAACGAGTGGGAGAGCTGGGGAGTGAGGTAGTTGGTTAGAAGATGATTGGTAGGGATGGTGGGGGTGTGTAGTGAAGGTGTTAGATTCAAAATTCCATTGGTTGAAGAGGTTCAGAGTTCGGTAGGGGTTCCATTACTGGTTAGTCATTAGCTTTTTATTTCTGGCTGTCCAGATTGAGTATGCTGGGAGTGTGGACTATTGAATTATCCAGGTTTTGTCATTTTTAGTGAATACGTGGGAGGAAAGTACTCCATGGATTAGGTCTTTGATGAAATGGGCAAGTAGTACTTCACAATGGGTGCCCTATAGTTGTTGGAGCACAGATTTACAGAGAGGGCAAAATGTATCAATGATTTTGATTTTAATGAAACTACTTAGGCTTATTCTTGTAGGTAGAATACCTTGTAGGCATTTTCATAAAAACTGGGATCAACAGTTTAAATCCTTGAGATCAGTGAGCCTTGATAGGCTTGCTTTGTGTCAGTTCTTCTGTTTTAGTGATTGTGCATATAAGTATATCTAGTGAGAGAAATCTGCAAGATTGCTTGGGCTGTTTCCGCTGGAAAGATGGCATTAATGAAAGGTGTATTCAATGTGCGGTCAGGATTAATCAGCTCACAAACAAATTGGAAAGGAGACCTCCGGTGCATAGTGCTGGGACCCCTTCCCGAAAGGAGTTAAGGTTTGGAAGGGTCATCCATATACTTATATGGTTACCTGTTCCCACAGTCCAGCATATCCAACTTCGTAGGAAGGCAGGACTTTACCAAGCTGGTTCAGACACAAGAGGAGTTTCTAAGGTATGTAGCATTTAGAAATGATGAATGAGGGAAGTATTTAGCTTTTACAATCCTATATTACAGGAAATCAGGGTTTTGAGAAGTGTCCAAGCTAGATGTATGAGTAAAACCAGATTATGATCTGCAAAAAGATTTAATTAGGCATATGCTAGACCAGGCTTTTGGATAGAGGGATTAGTTTTCTTATGGTCCCACCAGTAGAGGGATTGGAAACTATAAAGGGTGCTGTGGACAGTGCTTGATAACCAGGACGATGACCTAGTAGGGAGATGAAGGTTCTCACGTTTGTTGGTTGATGGTACCACCTTTTGAACGTTCGATGTTGGAGCAAGGTTTAAAATCTCGGGTTTCGGAGGAGTCTCGGCCTCCTCCGAAACCGAGATCTCGCCCGGCGCGAGATCTCGCCGAGACTATGCATTTTGTTTTAAGCTATCTCGGTGGCCAAAATGCCTTTTTTAGGTCTCCAACTTTAGGGGAACCTTATTTTTACATACATAAACACATTTAGAGTATAAAATTGTAAAAATAATGACCATTTGTGGTTGTTTGGGTTTACACCCATGTTTTCACAGTCAATGTTGAAGTCTGTTGTAAATTTAGGTTAATATTAGCTATTATATTCAATCAAATATGGCAAATGAGACAATAACATAATGCATTAGGGGAAAGAGAAACAAAATTACACTTCATTATAAATCATTACATAATTTACATCATAGTTCAAAATTCAAATATTCAACATTGAATGATCCCATAGTCCCCCTGTGCCTATAGTCCACAATTCCACAATCCTTATACAGATACAATGTCTAGTAATACGTAGAGTGTCGTGGATGATCCATCCTACTATCATCATACATCTGGGAAAGTTGTCGACGCAAATTGTCTTCCAATTGAGCAACATAATCTTCCCATGACATTCTTGATGCAAAGTAGTTCTGGTAGTCTTGCACATGATTCATAAATATAACATCAGTAGTTGTCCGAAGGATACCTATCTTTGGGAAGAATGGAAAAACTTCAAGTAGTACTGCGTGCGTAGAATCTTGCGGAAGTACCGATGGAATGGAATAGAAGTTGGTTGATCCACTATGACTCCGTGTATGTGCTCCCGCATCTGAACCATCGTCGAAAGAAGAACCATATGCGGTCGTAGTGGGATGGGGGACGAAGTTGATATCAACATAATCATTTGAGGTGTATGCTGAACCAGTGCTATATCCAGGAAAGTTCCACTGCTCATGTCCACTGCAGTAACTGCTATTCTCCTCCACACTCAATCCTCGTAAGCCACTAGAGAGGCTATCAACGTCGGCGTCCATCGTGCTACTACAATCAGCATCTTCATCATGTTGAGAATGGGAATGATGCCGAGGCCTACGCGAATACGAAGTTGGTCTACGTGATGAGGATGGCGCACGTGCACCATGGTCATCATCCTGTGTTGTATGAGTGTACTGGCTCTCCCCGGCAGATCTACCGGGGATGCTCGTGGCTCGGATCAGCCCCAATATTGACAAAAGTGGCTCGACCCCCACCCCCATGATCACTACCACTAGCTCCACTACCACTCCAACTCCACTCAGGATCTTCTGTATCAGTGCCAGCAGGAGGGTCAAACGGCACGGGTGACCGTGTATGGACTCGACCCTCTTCCGAGGCTAAAAACTCGTCGACATCAGTATCCAAATGGCTGGCCAAATGAGAGTCAGGCATCCCCCCGTGCTCGTCCATCACGGTACTCCCCGTCCCGCACCCACTCTACTAATGGATCTTCCTCTTCGAGTCAAGCCGAAGATGTTGGCGAGCTCGAGCGGGGTATCATCCTCCTTATCAAAGAACATGTTTTGCACCCTCAGCCTCATGTTGTAATGCACAAAGACCAAGTCATTTAGCCGTTGGGAGCCAAGTCGATTCCGCCTCTTTGAATGAATGAGGTTGAAAGTACTCCAGTTTCGCTCACAACCAGATGCAGAGCATGTCTGAGCTAACACTCTACTTGCTATCTTCTTCAGAGCAGGTGCATCTTTACCATACAACACCCACCATTCAGTTGCATAAGAACAATAACATATTTTAATTTCGTATGTCATTTAAATGTAATACATAAAACATAAGATAATTTAATTTTGTATGTCAATTAAACGTAATACATACACGGATCACTTTTGTCACGTCCGACCACTTTGCGGGAACCCAAAACTCCCACGGGCTTCCCCGAAGGTTTTAATCTACACACAATCGAAAACTTATAAATATTTGCAATTACAATATATAGTTGAAGCACATATTTCCGATGGTCAAGCACACAACTCACCTCTAGGTTTGCCAATGCCCGTGCTTGGGGATCCGGCTCCAACTTTGCAACCACTAGCTTCACCGCCTCAATGAGTTCCGTTCGTCCCAAGTACATGCGTATACTTGGTACTTGGGGTTCAAATAGTATGCTGAAATATTTGGCAAGGGACACATGGTGAAAGCAAATAAAAATTATATTGGTACATAAGTAACACTAAAGTAAATACATCATCAAATTTACTCACCAGCTTTATGCAATGGATGCATGAGTTGGCTCTCCCATCGATCATTGATGATCTTTATATAATTCTTGTAGCCACGTGGTATCAAAGCTTTAACACGTACTTTCAATGCGTCCACAAGAAGATAAAGAAGTGGCATGGTTGGTTTTCGCCGCATCTACCAATCTCAACACCCGTACTACGGGATGCAACACCCCGACTACCACCTTCACATTTTGCCAAAATTGGCCCGAAGCGATGGTACTGCGGCTTCCACTCCCCGGGGTGTAGCCGATTGTCTCCACGAAAACCAATCCTCGGATGCAAACATCGATCCGAGTTCGGCCATCTTCGCCTCAAAGCTCTTCAATGCTATGAAGTTCGTAGCGAATCCGGTGATGCCCCGGTCCGACCAAGTCCCCTCCACATCTCTCCCTGAGCATGTTCAAGGAATAACCATGGTTGTAGATGAAAGTGGTTACTTGTCTTGCTTGCTCAACCACTCTCTTGACTTTACTTATCTTGCTCATGTCCTTCAACATCAAATCAATACAATGGGCAGCACATAGAGTCCAGAAGAGATTGTAGTCGAGATTGTTCATTAACATCCCCCCTGCCTTCTTAAAATTGCTGCCGTTGTCCGTCACAATCTGGACAACATTCTGAGCTCCCACCTCAACCACCACCTCTTGCAACAGCCCATAAATATAATCCGCATCTTTTACTTCGCCGATGCATCAACGGACCTAAGGAACACCGTCCCTCCCATCACAAGAAAACCATGAAGTTGATGATGGACTTTCTGGTAGGACCAGTCCAACCATCACACATAATAGTTACTCCGAAATCTTCCCAATTCCTCTTCTGGCTTAGAATCCAGTCTTGTAATTCATTCTTATGTTGAGGCAAATAATGAGTCATTAACTCATATTGATTTGGCCCTCTAACCCCTATACTTGCCTCAAGAATCGCATCCAGCATGCTCGAAAGAAAGGGCCTGTGGTGGCGTTTGCTGGGATACCATGATAAAACGACCACTTAGAGTAAGAATACCTTACTGACTCCCTATTCTTTCCCCCAAACATTGCCTTATTTTTTTTTGCTTACTACCTTGCTTCGTAAAGACTGCGGGATCTTGCTCTAGAACTTGAACATAATCATCCCGTCCCCGTGGCACAGGTTCTTCCCTTCTACTTCGTGATCTAGAAAACCAAGAAGCAATCCCTTTGCTCCGTCTCGTGGCTCGGGCTCAACAAATCCACTACCACCGCCACTTGCTCCGGATGTACCCGCTCCTGTCCGTCTCCTCTCTGCATCTGATCTAAGGGTTTCTCTACTAGCCATTGCCGCATGACGCATCTGTCTTGCCTATGCCTCTGTCATATCTTCTACATCCCATCCCTCAGCCTCATGTTCCTCACTGGATTCTGGTACAGTGCCTCGAATTGCCTCTTCAAATTGTTGTTTTTCTCTTTCCATTGCTGCCCTCCTCTCGCCTCCCTCCCCTCAACTGTTCACCTATGGCCCCGGATATCTCCACGGGACACCTGCGGGCATTTGGAAACATCTTTGCCCAATCCACTCAAGTGTTGCTTCGGTCTTGTGATGCTGCCGGACCGAAGCTTCTTCCCACAAAAATTACACTGGGTCTTCTTCCTATCACCCCGAAGGGCGGCGCATCTTGCCATGCAGGGTCAGTTCGGGAACCGGTACCGTCGCCCCCATCGCCTGCCCCAGAACTTGATCTCGACATAATTTCCAAGCACTGTTTCATAGAAAACACAAACTTCAATAACCTTACAAACTTAAACACAGCAGAAATTACATTTCAACATTTTTCCTTATTTTTCCCGATTTTATAGCATTTTTAATCAATTTTAAATTAATTTTTAATTGCTGAAAATTATTTTTTTAATATAAATAATTCAAAAAAAAAAAACATACAACAACCGAAATCGAAATCTGAAATCGTAGGACAAGAATCGGCCAACGGTGATTAACATATAAATAGGTCATCATCATCAAATGAGTAATAATTATTATTATTTTAAATTTTAATTGCTGAAAATTCATTTTTAAATGCAAATAATTGAAAAAAATACCTACAACAATCAAAATCTGAAACCGTGAGCTTGTAGATCGGGCTCACGTAACTAACATATAAAAATTTCATCACATTCTAGAAAAAAAAAAAAATTTCCCTTTGTAGTTTCATGTAAAAATCTCATTTTTCGACAAAAAACTTACCTTCAACAGTTGATATGAAGCTCTTACAGCAATCCCCGCAGTCCGAAGCACCACTCGTAGTAATTTAGAAGTCCAAAAAAAAAAAAAATGGGGAAGAAATGAAGAAACTATGAAAAACTAAAGAAAAAAACAGAGGGGTCTGTTCTCGGTCGAGCCCTCTGTCTGTTTATAAAGCAAAAAAAAAAAGCAAAAAGCAAAATCTCGCGAGATCTAGATCTCGGCGAGATTTCGCGAGAAAGAGCGAGAAAGAGCGAGAAATAACGAGATCTCGGCGAGAACAGGTAAATACCGAGACGAAAATGGTTATCGCCTCTGTTTTCGTCTCGGCTAGTGTCGAAACTAGCGAAAAAAGCGAGATCTCGCGCGCCCGAGATCTCGCCGAGATTTTAATCCATGTGTTGGAGTAGTAGAGAGTTATTTCTTGTCCTCCTTTCCACTTGAATGGTTTGAATGTTGGTAGGTTCTTACGTTTGGGTACCAGGGTTAGGACAGTTTCATTATTGGAAAGTCAAAAAGAAACCCCTCTAAAGGACTGATCTAACCAAAGTATATCACTGCCAAAAACGTGCCAGAATTCTTGGGAGAAACTAGCAGGGAAACCATCAATCCCTGGGGCTTTAGAAGCCCCAAAGCCGAAAATCACAGATCTAATCACTTCGGTGGGAAGGTATAGAAAGTAGGGATTGATTATCAGATGCAGTGATAACAGGGGGAAATGGATCTCTGAGTGGTTCAAGATCAGAAGGGTGGGAGTTACAGAAGAAGGATCAAAAGTGAGCACCACATACCTTCACTATGTCTTTAGAGTTAGTGATTCGATTATAAGGCTAACTGGTTAGGTTTGATCCCATGAATGTGGTCGGTGTCTGTATGGAAGTATCTAGTGTTCTGTCACCATCTTTAATCCAAACTTGTCTAAACTTTTGTTTCCTGAATAATTCTTTAGCATGGAGGATGTTAAGATATTCCTTGCCTCTCCAGCAAACCTAGGGTTTAACTCTAAGGGAGAGTGTTGTTTGGGTCCAGGGAAGAACATAGTTACTCCCACACCTTATTTTAACAAAGCCGACCTTTCCAAAGATCTCTCTGTTCCATTGTTTGAGTATTTAGGTGTAAGGGCTATGAGTTTAAATAGGTCCAAAAAGAGGACCTGAATTTAGGATGGTTGGTATGTAGGCCTACCATGACCCTATCTCTATTTGTGGGGTTGGATAAATGAGTGATGATGAAGTTATTGGTGATAGGATCAGTGTATGGATCCAATGGGAAGCTGACACGTGGTCGATACCGTATGTAATAATATTAAAACAGGACCGGATCAGGGATCGGCCAGGTCCAAAACCTATACAAATCTGTCGATCCAATACCAACTACTTGAACCATGCTGAGCCATCATGCTGATTGAACTGAAGGCCAAAAACAGATCTGAAGAGGCCGAAATCTTCAGACGCTCATATCTCCTGATCCCAACCTCAGATCTGCCTTGAGTTTGGGGCTTGGTGTCGTTTTTTGGAGTTATTTACATGCACTGAATCCGACCTGAGATCAATCAGCCGGAAAAGGAGATCTGAATAGGTTGAATAGTGATCTTCCTCCTCCACTGGACCTACACAACTTGAATTCTAGATTTCTCTCTCCACAGAGCTTGGTCTTGCTGCTCTTCAAGCCACATTGTCCTCTTATCTGATGGAAAACAAAACCCCTTGGTTGGATCTACCATCCACCAGCTGGAACCCCAAATCTGAGAAACCTGAGCTTGAAGAATTTTAAAGGCAGCAACCATGAAATGAGGTACTCTAATTAATTTTTATTTCTGGTTATTGTTGTGTGTTCAATTTGGATTGTGACAAACCACTGGTAGGGTTCTCCAGTCTCCGGGAGGGAATTCATGAGAGGCAGGCATCAGAAGGGATTCAATCAGATGTTATCCCGTATGGAATTTTCTATCCGATTTGAACTTATACAATTACAAAGTGGTAGCAAGCAGCACCGGCATTTGGAGAATGTGAGGTCTTATATAAGGCAGAAAGGCTAATCTTTTCTAGCCTAGTTGAGTTGAGTCTATTCTCATAGAGGTGACTTACACTCTTAAAGGGGAGGGCCGGAGGGAATGCCTAGCTATAACACGTGAAGCGATTGCTTTATGGCGATACTTGATGAAATAGGAGCGGAAGGAGTTGCTGCTGTTGGTTTTGATGGTGTGGGGGCAAAACTATAGCCTGAATATGGTACAGACCTGTAAGGTGCACATTTTTGGGAATCCTCAGCTAGCTGGGCTTTGACTAACGCTTATGAAACTGAATGGGGGTTAGTGTTCTATATCTGTCTGTGTTGAATTATATAGTATATAGTGGAATAGTTGTATATTTAGTTTTCCCTTTATTTCCTTAGATAGTAGGACTCTGGGACTCCTAGTTATTCTAGAGTTTTTATTAGTTTGTAATTTCTCTTATTATTCATTATAAATAAAACTGGGATGATATGAGGAACTACTCACTCATCCAATTCTCTGATTCAACATGGTATCAGAGCCACCATTAGTGTTGGGATTCCAGCCCTAGCACCATCTCAGCCCAGCTTCATTATATCACCATCGACCCTCACCTGCAACTCCTATCGTCTTACATCGCATCGCTAAAAGCGATCGTCACCTTCCCCTGATTCAAAAGCAACTACTTGATCGCCTTCGACTCTGTTACCCCTCATCGCAAAAACCTACTACTGCCTTCCTCTGATTCAAACATTACGACATCGCCCCTGCATCCTTCCGCCTTCTCTCTGCCGCCTTCCTATTACCTTCCCATCTGGTTCGTCGGCAATTTACCTGCAATTACCTGAGTAGTTCCTCTTTCAGCCTCTGTTTACCGCCAGAACTGTTTCAGGCAGTTTGTTCTCCGTTGAGATCCAAGTATTTGGTTTGGCATGGATTAGCTTCAATAGGGCTATGAGTTGCGATCCAATCCTTGATGTTTCGAAGAGATTGGACCTGTTCTAGAGAGAGTTCGACAAACTCTCCCATTCCAGTCTACCGTCCTTCTGGTATGTTCGAGAGGTTGAAGATGGCATTTTTGTTGTTATTTTTTATTATTGCTCTTAGGGTTTAGCCTTCTTTTAAATTATAGAATAACCCTCAGCCCTATTGTTTCTTGGAAATTGGCCCTTGAGGTAATATTTTGTTCTTAGTTTCACCCTGAGCGCTTGTTTGTTCACCAAGTTATTTGTGAGACTCTGATTTATTACGAAACTGCCATTGGGCTTCAAGTAAAGCTTCTATTTACAAAATTGTCATTGGGTTGTTTTCATTACCATGGCTGACTCCTCTGAAATTGTTTCTCCTAACATGGAGACCTCTAAGATTGAGTTCACTGCTATTGCCCTTAACCCAATTAAGTTGGATGGGACTAACTATTTGATGTGGTCCAAAACCGCATGAATGGCAATCTCTGCAAGAGGCCTACTTGGTTACATTAATGGTAAAAAGAAAACACCTCTTTTCACAGATATATTATATGATAAATGGGCATCTGAGAACTCCATTGTGATGGCCTATTTAATTGGTTCTATGGAGCCCAAAATTGGCTGGGGGTATGTACTGTTACCTGATGCTACAAAAATTTGGAAGGCTACCAATGAGACTTATTCCCAAGTTAGCAACTATTCTTTGATTTATGATCTCCATGTAAAGATCGGTGCAACCAAGCAATGGGACATTACAGTCTCCCAATATTATTCTGAACTCCGAAGTCTGTGGCAAGAGTTAGATTATTATGATACCTTTACTGCTGCCTGCTCCATTGATGTTGTTGCCATGAAGCTTGCAAAGAACAAACTACGGGTCTACAATTTTGATCAGATCGTGCTCAAATCCTTAGTTGGGAGCCTCTCCCATCTTTAGAACAGGCTTATGCCTTGGTTCATTCTAAGGATATGCGTCGTCGTACTTTTATGATGCCCCCACTACCAGCAGAAAGGTCTGCCCTCCAAACTACTTAACCAAGTGGTTATACATTACCCAAACCAGTTCGGTGTGACTATTGTGGAAATGACTGACATACCAAAGAAACTTGCTGGAAATTGCATGGCAAACCAGTCGATTTTGAGGCCAAGAGGCGTGAAAGAGGAATGCAGAGATTTAAGAATTTCAAGGCACCACAAGCTCATCAGACAGAGACTTGCCCTCCTATTAGGGCTCCACCTATGCTGTCTACAGAAGAACTTCATGCTCGTCGACATCTTCTCAGGCCATCTACTGCAGCCTCTACCGGTCATCTTTCATCATCTGTCACACCAGGTTCTTTTTTTGTACAGTCAGGTATTTCTCATGCTAGTCACTGTGTTTCCTTTATTCATGGCCCTTGGGTTATGGACACTGGAGCCACTAATCACATGACTGGTTCAGCCAACTCCTTTGTTTTGTACTCTCCCTCTTATGGGAAAGATACAGTCCGAGTGGCAGATGGGTCTCTCTCTCCTATATCTGGGAAGGGATTTGTCCGCTGCTTCTCCACCCTTACTTTAGAGTCTGTTCTTCATGTTCCTAGCTTTGCTACAAACTTGCTATCTATTAGTAGCCTTACAAAATCTCTTAATTGCAAATTGACTTTTTTTTCTGTCTTCGTGTGTCATTCAGGATCTGGTGAGCGCGAAGATGATTGGACATGGTAGATTGCATGGTGATCTCTACTTGCTTGCAAATGGTCCTTCAGAACCTCCATTATCACCTCCACCTTTACTCTACTGTTAGCACCCTCCAGCAGTGGCACAGACATCTTGGTTACCCTTCTTTAGTCGTTCTGTCACAGTTGTTTCCTTTTTTATTTAAACATTGTAATAAAAACGAGTTATTATGCGAAGCCTTTGTTTTGGCTAAGCAGGCTCGTACAACCTATTTACCTTCCTTTAAAAGAAGTAATGGTTTGTTTGATTTAGTGTACTCAGATGTTTGGGGTCCTGCTAGGACGCCTTCCATCTCTGGCCATCGGTGGTTTATCACCTTTATTGACTGTTACTCACGGACTACATGGGTTTGCCTGATGCATAATAAAAGTGATGTTTTTCAATGCTTCCGTCAATTTCATAATATGATAAAGATGCAGTTCCAGGCACGCCTGAAAGTACTTCGCAGTGATAATGGTAAGGAATTTCTTGATGGACATGTCAGCACTACTTGTTAGAAAATGGAATCCTCCACCAAACGAGTTGCGTTGATACACCTGCTCAGAATGGCATTGTAGAATGAAAAAACCGACACCTTCTTGAAGCCGCCAGAGCTCTCATGTTTGAGAGCAACGTTCCAGCCCATTTTTGGAGTGCTGCTGTTTTCACTGCCACTTCCCTTATCAATCGGCTCCCTTCAAGAATTCTCAGCAATAAAGCCCCTCTGGATCTCCTACTTGGTACTACTTCCTTTGTGTTACCACCGAAGGTTTTTGGTTGTGTCTGTTATGCTCGCAATCATCAATCTCCTAGCAAGCTTGATCCTCAGGGGCTCCTGTGTCTTTTCGTTGGCTATTCAGCCACTCAGAAAGGCTATAAGTGCTACCATCTTCTTTCCCGGAAGACATATATTACTAAGGATGTTCTCTTTCATGAACATCTTATGTACTACAAGCCACATCTTCAGGGGGAGACAGATGAGCAAAGTGTTAAAGATGTGCCTATGGTTGAAGATGTGCTAGAGGAACTAGAACAGGTCCTAGAAAAGAGTTATGGATTCAGATTCAGAGACAGATGCACCACCTTCAATACCCATACCAATACCTACACTTACAACTAGTCCCATAACACCTACATCTAGTCCCATAACCAGTCAATGCAAACCTCTGTAGGTCTACAGTCGAAACCGTGCCAGAAACAAGCAAGGAAAGGCCACTACCATCAACGCAACTCTACATGTCCTTTCGCCAACCTTGGATCCAGAGACTGAGCTTCCTCTTGGTAATGAAATTTTACTCTTTGACTCTGACGTACCCGTTGCTATTCGGAAAGGTACTAGGTCATGTACACATCACCCAATTTCCAATTTTGTTTCATATAATTCGTTATCTCCTTCCTTCCGTGCATTTGTGTCTTCACTTTCTTCTGTGTCCATTCCCCAGAAATGGCAGGATGCAATTTTGGATGAATGGTGGAAAGCTGCAATGATGGAAGAAATGAGAGCTCTGAAGAAGAATAATACTTGGGACCTTGTTCCACTCCCACCAGGTAAGAGACCAGTAGAATGCAAATGGATTTTTACAGTGAAGCAGAAAAGTGATGGCACAGTGGATCGGTATAAAGCAAGGCTAGTAGCTCGTGAATTCACTCTGACATATGGTATTGATTACCAAGAAACCTTTGTGCCAGTAGCTAAGATGACAACAGTGCGGGTTCTCTTGGCATGTGTTGTACACCACAGTTGGGATTTGCAACAGCTTAATGTAAAGAATGCATTCCTTCATGGGGAACTCAATGAGGAAGTTTATATGGATCTGTCCACCTGAGTTTACAGATGCAAACACCAATGGAAAGGTATGTAGGCTGAAATGCTCTCTTTAAACAATCTCATGGTTTGGTAGACTTCGCAAAGCTATGATAGCCTTTGGTTTTGCACAGAGTAATACTAACCATAAATTGTTTACCAAGCATTCATCTGGAAAATTTACTACATTTCTAATATATATGAATGATATTATTGTCACTGGGAATAGTGAATATGAGATAAGGAAACTTAAAAAGTTTCTAGGGGAGGAGTTCGAAATTAAAGATCTTGGAAAGCTTAGGTACTTTCTTGGGATCGAAGTTGCTCGTTCTGCAAAAGACATCTTTCTTTCTCAAAGGAAGTACATCCTTGATCTGCTATCAAAGACAGGTCTGCTAGGCTGCAAACCGTGTGATACTCCACTGGATCCTAATACAAGGCTCAGGGAGAAAGAAGGAACACCAACAGATAAAGATAGGTACCAGCGTTTAGTTGGAAGGCTAATCTATCTATCACATACCAGGCCTATTGCATTTGCAGTGAGTTTGGTAAGTCAATTCATGCACGATCCCTATACATCACATATGGAGGCAGTCTATAGAATTCTACACCATCTAAAAGCTGCTCTAGGAAAAGGGATTCTATTCTCACCAAATGATCATCTCAAAATAGAGGCTTATACTGATGCTGAGTGGGCAGGTAGTCCAAATAGGAAATCAATTTCAGGATATTGTACTTTTGTAGGTGGAGATTTGGTCACTTGGCGCGGCAAAAAGCAAAATGTGATGGCCCGTTCCAGTGCAGAAGCAGAATTTCGAGCAATGACTCAAGGAATATGTGAACTATTGTGGTTAAAGGGCTTACTCGAGGACTTGAAAATCAAGTGTTCTCAATCTATGACTTTGTTTTGTGACAATAAAGCAGCCATCAGCATTGCTCACGATCCAGTTCAGCATGATAGGACTAAACATGTTGAGGTAGATCGTCACTTCATCAAAGAAAAGTTAGAAAGTGGTCAGATTCAAATTCCATTTGTCAGATCAGAGGAGTAGCTGACAAACATTTTCACTAAAGGTTTATCTGGGAAATCGTTTCACATGATATTGTCCAAGTTAAGTTGGGTATGCATGACATATATGCACCAACTTGAGGGGGGAGTGTCGAATTATATAGTATATAGCGGAATAGTTGTATATTTAGTTTTCCCTTTATTTTCTTTCCTTAGTAGGACTCTGGGACTCCTAGTCACTCTAGAGTTCTTATTAGTTTGTAATCTCTCTTATTATTCATTATAAATAAAGTTGGGATGATGTGAGGAATTACTCACTCATCCAATTCTCTGATTCAACAGTCTGTCTATCTCCTATTGTTACAAGAAATCCCTTCCTTCCTAATCAAATCAACCCAAAGAAAAATAGGATAAAGTCGAGTTCTTAACTTCTATTGCAATGATGATGAAGGGGCTGAAAGCGCTTAATAGATGCTTTGGAATGAAAGATCTGGACCCTTTAAAGCACTTCCTTGGAGTTGAGGCACGTCTAGCCCAGTTCATGATGGGATCTTGGGAGCTCATTAAACTAGGGTAAAGATGCATTGGCTAATTCGACATTCCAATCCATGTGACCGAAATTGCATCTACAACCCATGATGTCCAAAAAGCTCACTATTCTTCCTCTTCCTCTAGCATAATCTGATGAGAAATCTGTCTCTTCTCGGCCCCAACTCTCAAGTGATCATGTTGTTTTGGTTGACATGGTTCTATGAAGCATTGTTAGTAATTGGGGTTAGGGATTTCTCAATCGCAGCCAGTATGATCTTGGGATGTACGTTTGTTGTTGGTGGTTTGGATTTTGGACTAATAGAGAGGCCATTCTCCACAGAAGTACTTATTTCTTCTCCGCTGAAGGAATGCCCATGGGAATCAATGAAGCTGATAAGTTGGAACCCTAAACCCACTGTCTGGAGCTGGGGGCCACTTGATAGTTTGTTCTCTCTTGCATCTCTCCAAGAAGGAATACCCGGATTTTATTTTCTTAATGGAGAAGAAGTGTGGTGATTCTAAGTTGAAACGGATACAGAAATGATTGAGAATGACCAGAGCCTTTTCGGTTGATGCAATTGGACCAATAGGTGGACTATGAATTCTTCTAAATGTCCTTTAGACTTGAAGGCTTCCAAAACATCCTTTGGCACAGGCACTCTGATTTGGATGTTCCTTATCACATAGGATTAATACCGCACTGGACGTCACAATGCAATTTCAGATCCAAAGTTTGAGCGTCTTCACTCATCTGGGCAACAAAGTTCGTAGGAAACGCTTGGGTCATTATAGTTTCATAGCATGGTACTTATGGTGGGCGAGAAATGACCTTGTATTTCAGACCAAGAGATGGAATCCTACAGAGGTTATTGAGGCATCACAAGATGCACATTTAGAGTTCCCACAAACTTAAACCAAGGGAAGAAGTGCTGGTCCCGGGAGGTCAAACTTGGTTCCTCTCCCTAGTACCTCGTACAAATTGAGCACTCTAGCTTGGTTTCAAAACTAGCGTAAGGGCAGCCTTGGTGCTTTGATTAGACATCATTTGGGTTGACCTTTTGTGGGGAAATCTGAACCTGCCTCCTTTGATTGAGTCCTCTTAGGGGAGGCTCTGGCACTCAGAAGGGATCTCTTGGAAGCTCTGTCAGAGAGTATGGAAAGGCTGATCGTGGAGATGGATTGTCAAGAACTATGCTCTTGCAACCCCAGCACTCCATCTAGCATCCCAGTAGTGGTTCAGTCTATAGTTGAGGATATACTTCATTTATTGTCTTATTTCACTAAACGTATTTTCCATTTTGACATGATAGTTGATCCCTATCCAGGAAGACTGTTGGTTCTTATTTCACTAAACGTATTTTCCATTTTAACATGATAGTTGATCGCTATCCAGGAAAACTTTGTTGGTGACATGTACGTTAATTTGGCTAAATTCCACTCCATGGTTGCTTGAGGCTTTTAATTCAATATCTATGTGTAATCCATGCTCAGATGTTGATCCCTGTCTGGGAAAACTCTGTTGGTGAAGTGTATGTTAATTTGGCTAAATTCCACTCCATGGTTGCTTGAGGCTTTTAACTCAATATCTATGTGTAATCCCAAGCTCAGATGAATGAGATTATTTATCCCTTACCACAAAAAATAAATAAACATGATTCTAGCCAAACCCAGAGGATTCCAACAATCGTTTGAAACTTTCATAATTATTCCTTGGTTTGTTCATTTTATTTCATAATTGTAGAACATGAAGGAGCGGTTTACTCTTGCCTCTAGCTGGTTGTTCCACCAAGCTTTATTAAAGGCACTAGTTGTCTTGTGCCCCTTCTTCACTTCCTCCAACATTATGTCTACAAATGTATTTACATCTTGTTTTCTCCGTTTACCAGAATCTTCACCAATATTAGATTTTGTTGTCATTGCTTTCTGTTATTCAATTACAATGCAAAAAAGAGTCAAAATTAATAATTCGTAGGGGGAGGTTTTGAATGTCATCCTTCAGATTGGTTTGACATAACAGCCAACCTCCTTAACAAACTAAATACAAATGTGAAACACAAGGATGCTTATCATCATTTCAGATTGATGGCATAACTCATCATGGTATAGCCAAATACAATGTACTTATCAAACATCGTTCATAGCACATTACAATTTTTTTTTTTTTTTGAGAAAAAGACAGTTACTTCTCCTGTGTTATACCTGAAAGACAATGGATCCGCATCCTCTCCTCCTAGTGGTCTGGGAGGACAGTGGCAACCTATCACGGATGGTTGCTACGTGGTTCTTGGTGAATCCGAGACCCACGTTGGAGCCGACTCCCAGTTGACAAGCCAAGCCGACAAAGGGTGTCAGCTCGGACGTGGGTCTCGGATTCACCAAGAACCACGTGGCAACCATCTGGTATAGGTTGTCACTGTCCTCCCATAACCACTGGGAGGAGACGATGTAAATCCGAAAGACAATTGTCCTTGAAGTTTTTGGAAAAGACAAATATTTCTTCTACAAAAATTGTTTGAAGACAATTAAACCCATACCGTTATTATTTAACAAAAAAATACGAACAGTGAGAGACTTTTTTATTTTAATGATGAAAGTAACCTTGTATAAATGTAATTTAAACGAAAGCAATGAGAAGAAAATACCTACCGTTCTGAGCACCACCTGACCCTTCTTCGATTAATCTTCCCTTCACCATCGCTGGAGGATCGACATAATGGATATCAAAACCAGGGATTTCATCACCCCCACAACCACCTCTATCTCCTCCCCTGTCCCGGCCATTATTGGCCAGACCCAGTTGTCCACCACCATCGCAGATACCCTCATCCACTACGCCGTCAACTCGAATAACACCGGCAAAATGACAGCCACCGAGCTGAAATCCATCGCCAAAGCCCTCCACAACTGCCCCTCCACCCCCTGCAATTTATTAGTATTTGGGCTCACCCATGAAACCTCCTCTGGAAAGCCCTGAATCACATCGGCCGCACTGTTTTCCTGGACGAGAACGAGTACTACATCGTGAAATTTGAAGAGAAGCACCTCGACATAGAAACGCACGCCGTTTCTTACACAACCCAGGTGAACCAGATGAAGGAATTAATCAAACATGCAAGGGAGCAGATTCGAAAGGAGTGCAGACCAGTCCAGAATCTACTTTTTTCTGACTGCAAGCTCGGGATCAACGATCTCCCCAATCACTTGTACGTGGTGGCTTGGGATGTGATCTTTGTTGATGGGCCAAGAGGGTATTATCCATCGGCGCCTGGACGGATGTCGGCAATATTCACCGCCGGTGTTCTGGCAAGGAGCAAGAAGAGTGGAGATTCGAAGACCCATGTGTTCGTTCATGAAGGAGAAGCAAATCCCTCTTCGGATCTGGACCTAATCGATGCAATACAGGAGAAACAATGTTTCTTCTTCCTACTTCTTCTCTTTTCTTTCCTACTTCGTCTCTTCTGCGGCTTCGTTTCTCCCATTCTTTCTTCTTTTGTATTTTTTTTTTTCCTTCTGGAAAAGCCCTCTTTCCCAACCCTATTTCTACCCGCAATCTCTCATCTATTTCTCCCCTCCCCCTGCTAACTCTTTGTCTCTATAGCCGTCTCTCTCCTTTTTTTCTATCCGGGAAGATTTCAGAATTTATAGTGGAGATCTTAGATTTCCGAAAACAGAGATTTCTCCTATTATTTCCCAAACTTGATCTGGGATGCAAAAATAAACAACAATTGCTCTTTGTTTACTTCACGTAACTAGAATTGAAAATTTCTAGTGGGTCACCTTCTTTATTGGTTGAAATAAATCGATTCATGTAGTTGTTTTTCAAACTTGGTGACAGTGGAGTGGCCACTTTGCACTTATGGGTTGCTTCGCTTAACATATTGAATGATTTGCAGATGAATGATGTGCTAGTGGAAATAGTGGACGGGGATTTTAGGGATGTCCTCTGTGAGGCCGTGGAGAAACATCGATGTTTGTTCTCTTGCCTCCGATAAATTTCAATTTCAAAGTGAAAAGGAGAAGAAGAAACAGACATTGAAGAAATCGGAAAAAAATTGGGGGATTCGAACTCAGATCAAGAACAGGCGGCAAACACAATCATGCTATCAGGATCAATGACGACTATGATGTAAACAATGATCGATTGGTTTGTACGAAGAGACGAATCCTAGAACAGCCACATCTATTATGAATTCTGCCCGGCCGAAGCTCCTACTCCATGCTTTTCTTCCTTCCTACCAATACTTTTTTTTTTTTTTTTAATTGGTAAAGCTACCCATACTTTTCTTCCTTTTGGCAAGGTTATATTGGTCTTTTAATAGTAATAGGATAAAAAGTAGAGATAACATGTTGAAGGTAGAGTTGTCCACAAAAAATATAATTTTAACATCGTTAAAAATTGAGACCGTTTGTTTTTTTCCTGAAACTTTGGGGTCAACTGTGATTAAGGTATAGTACAGGGAAGGTAATTGTCTTCTTTTTTTTTTGTTATCGACGGATATGCAGACCTTTGGCCTGACTAATTCCACGGGTTCATACTGATCCCATAATCGCATGGACCAGGTCATTCCAGGGTTGAATGATAATCATTCCACTTACACCCATAGCAAGAAAGAAAGACCACTTGACACCCCCATGTGAGTAGTCCCAATGTAGTAAGAAGAGTCGAACTCAATACCTTTCGCTTTCTGAGACATAGGTTCCTTTCCGACTCAGCTACCCCCTTGAGGTTCAATACATGTTTAATTACATAAGGTAAGAATATGATATTCAGACAAAGGAAACAAAGAAGGAAACAAATGAAATAAGGGTTAACATCAGTAAACGTGGGGAAGAATCGACGAGGAATCCAGGGAACATTCATTATCATCAATATCTATATCATTACCATGTTATAAAAGGTTTTATTTTTTATTTTGATTAAGTAAGCTCCAAGAATAATTTAACAAGGTCGAGGTGTCATTTTTTACCAACTGAGCTTACCTTTGGGTTGAATGTTTTACCAAACAAATGAAAAAGAAATAAAGAAGGAAAGAAAACAAAACCCATTGTAAGATTGATAAATATATTCTCTCTTTTTTTTTTTTTAAGAATTACGTTGGGTTGTGTCTTGTATTCTATGGGGGTCCATGCAGTTATCTGGATTGTACTTGTATTAGGGTTTAGGTCTATTATATATACGGAGGTAAATCTGTAATTGTGTGGGGGATTAGGGTTTCTAGGAAGCCTATATATTGTCTTTACGTAAGAATCCCTAGGAAAGAGCCGAGACACAAGCCTTTCCTTTGGCTGAATTGCTCGAAAACATACAATGAATGGTAATCTTTGATAAGCAAAGTTGATCCACAGACTAGTTAATCAAATTGTGTACTTATCAAGAAAAGGGGGGGTTTCTTCTGCAATTTAATTGACAACACGACCCATGTAACAAGCTACACCAAGTAAAAAGTGTAGAACAATTAGTTCATAAGGACCGCCATTGTATAACCATTCATCAACGGATGCTGCTTCCCATATCAGGTAAAAGTGCAATCCTATAGCTGCAGAAGTAGGAATAATGGCACCGAGAGATAATATTGTTTCCGTAAAGTAGAGACCCAGAAACAGGTTCACGAATACCATCAATATCTACTGGAGGAGCAGCAATGAAAGCGATAATAAATACAGAAGTTGCGGTCAATAAGGTAGGGATCATCAAAACACCAAACCATCCAATGTAAAGACGGTTTTCAGTGCTGGTTATCCAGTAGATATTGATGGTATTCGTAAACCTGTTTTTGGGTCTCTACTTTACGAAAATAATATTATCTCTGGTGTCATTATTCCTACTTCTGCAGCTATAGGATTGCACTTTTACCCGATATAGGAAGCAGCATCCGTTGATGAATGGTTATACAATGGCGGTCCTTATGAACTAATTATTCTACACTTTTTACTTGGTGTAGCTTGTTACATGGGTCGTGAGTGAGAACTTAGTTTCAGTTTGGGTATGCGCCCTTGGATTGCTGTTGCATATTCAGCTCCTGTTGCAGCTGCTACTGCTGTTTTCTTGATCTACCGATTCAACAACCTATTTATTATGTTTATGTATAAAGATAAAGTAAGCAGAATTTTTTGGATAAAAAAAAAAAAAGAAACAACTTTGTTGACAATTACAGATTTCTTGTCTAGTTGGAAGAGTCCTCCGAATACATATGAAAGTATCATAGCTATATTAAGTATGGTAGTCCACGAATGCTCTCGAAACCAATTCACTTGAGTGAGACAGAGGAGAGTGGAATCGATTGATATGGCCTTGGTAGTCAGTACCCTGGTGTGGTCAATAGGACAATTCGCAGGGCTACTTGCTTCAATTCTCCTCTATGAAAGTCAAGAAATTCTTAATAAAGTAAAAATGAGGGTTCTTGGGAGATATAGAAATATACAAGACTTTCGTTCTATATTAGAATTATATTCTATATTTTTTATTTTTGTATTACTATCTTTGTGTTCTATATATATATATATATATATATATATATATATATATATATATATATATATATATATATATATATACACGTAAGAAATCTGTAAGAAGGGAACATGAAATTCTTTTCATTTTTTGAATTTGGCGTAAGGAAAATTAAGTAACAAAAATTCAATGGAAGATGACGTCGATTCAAGAAAATTTACTCACGACTGCCAATTGATCACTGACCTCATATATATATTTATATTATTCTCTATTCAAATATTTAACCAAGGATTATCAAAAAGCCAGACAATCCCTACGTTCCCTAATTTCATTAATTTGAACCCAACACACAATTTAATTCTTATCAATAAATCAATTGGTATTAAGCAATCCTCATGAATTTACTAATAGCATTATACTCTCGGAGGGAGTTAAAGATGAACAACAATCTAACAAACGTCAGATTATTTAATTCATTCTATGTTTCTTTTAAGCAAGTAACAAAAACTTGGATCATAATTGTTCTGCTCAATTACTATTTTTCTTGAACACTATAACAATTACAGATTATGGATTCAGGTTAACAATAAACCACATAACTCAATCAATTAATAAGCCTCTTGATAAACTGAATCATATAACCATTAACTTGAAAAACCAAGAAACACAGATATTTGAATAAAAAAAAATTAAAATTAAGAACAGAGTCTCACAATTTTACTAACCGAATTGAATTCCCCTTGAATTGACTAAAGAACTTAGCTAGACATGATAGAAAAGAAAGACAAAAGAAATAAAATTATCTTCTCAATAATTCTTGGATGTTCCATTACGTAGTCTTTACATTGCTTAAATAGCCAGAGTAGAGAAGACTAAAACTGGTATGTCTAGAATTGACAACCTTATTATATGAAAATAAAGATTAAACAAAATCCTCTTGCCTATATTAGATAGAAAATCATTCCATCATTAACCAAATGTCATCTCTAGATTTGCCAATCTTTGTAATATTCCATAGAGGTATATATTCTCCTCAAAATTTTTAACAATCAATCAAATCCTTCTAATAATAAACCTTCAATGGGTGGTAATCTTTTCTTCTTTGGTTTGAATTCAAATCAGCTTTCTAGATTAAATTTTTGGATCACGTTTGATTTCTAGAATTCTTTCTATATTAAAAACCTGCGTGAAATTCAGAAGGTCATTATTGAAAATATCATAATTTTTTTATTTTAAACATAAATTATCAATACTTTCCACCAATGTCTTATATATAAAGAATCATCACAAATGAGTACCATAAGATATATAATATGTTAAATAGACTAAATATAAGGAAAATAATTATATAAAATTATGAATCCATCAAATTCCCCCACACTTAGCTCTTACACGTCCTCAGGCAAACTAAATACTAAATTTTTTTTTTATTTTCATCCCACAGCATTCAAAGAATATGTGTACCATGAATCAGAAACTAATTCAAGAGATCAAGAGAACAATATATGTCATAGTCAAAGGCCACTTAGTAAATATGAGCAATATCTAACATACCAGTCTTATTCAAAAGTGAACATACTAATGTTTAGTAGATTTTCTCTTGGGATTCTCTCTACTCACTCAAGAATTCAAGGTTTAACTGTTTCACTCAAGATCTTCCTATGAAGATGCACTACCATAGACTTGCTTATTCACTAAAATCTCTATTACTTAGAATACACGCATACATGAATCAAAAGGTCTTTATCAAGATTGTAACGGGGCTAGGGTTCAAGGTACGGATAAGGAAAATGTACTGACGTTAAAACCCAAGAAACTAATAGAGCATTAAGACAAAAAAATTGAGCAATCTAAATGATAAGGGCTCATAGATAAAACTCTTCAACAAAACATCCCAAACTCCAGTTTTTTTTTTTTTTCATTCTTTTTCTTTTCATTTGAGAACTATGCTTTGCTATTTGAATTTTTTTTTTATCTTCTAGAAGAGCATGGTATTTTAAACAGAACAACTCCCATTATATCCCACTTCTTGACATACAACCATCACTTTTGAGAATAACACCCACATACTTATTCAATACATATTTCTCAAACCTATTAAATAATTTTCAATGCTCTACTAGCTCAAAGGTTGGTAAAACATGAGAAAAACAAACAATTCAAGGCTCATGGTTTAGGGTTCAATGAAGAATAAAGTTTAAAAGCTCAAAGTGGGTCCACTAAGGGTAAAAATATATAAGGTTGGTCATTTAAGTTAAGTGGTTGTAAAATTCTATTTGCCTTTATCATCTTCATGTCTACACATATCAATGTAATCTTGACACAGTTCATAGCAAGTTCTAGAGATACAAAATCATAATAGAATATCACTCTTCAAAGAAAATAAAGACTGACATAGATGTCTCAGTCTAGTTTGGCTCAAAAGCTCGCTTGGTTGGATTATTCCATCTACTAAACCTGCATGTTTTTTCTCTAAATGCAACTATCAATGTTATTCAAAGCTCATTTAGCAAGTTGTTTCAACTAATTCATATATGTAATTTTTTTATGTTCAAATAGTTCCAATCCATGGCATACATATTTTCTTAGTCTATTAAAGTGAATTTTTTTTTTTAAATTCAACCTTTTTTTTTTTTTTTTTTGCTCTAACACATCATACAAAAATTAAAAACAAAACTTAAAAAATAAAAATAAAAATAAAACAAAAGAGAAATCCTAATTCCTCCCCCCCCACACTTAAATCTAACATTATCCCCAATGGAAGTTAAAAATGTAATGGAAAGATGTAAAGAAAAGTAATTAAAAATGATAAGAAAAACAAATTTGATTTCTTGGGTTGCCTCCCAAGCAGCACTTGTGTTTAACGTCGTTAATTCGACTCAATACTTCTCAATCAGAATAAACGGGGTCCCCCAATTGCACTTCATCCATAATATGCTCATGAAAGCTTTCATAGAATGTCTTGAGTCTATGCCCATTAACCTTGAAAACCTTGTTAGTTTTGAAACTTTGAATTTCAACTGCACCATAAGGAAACACATTAGTAACTTCAAAGAATCCAATCCAACGAGAATGTAACTTCCCAGACATCAATTTAAGTCTCGAATTGTAAAGCTAGACTTTCTGTTCAATTATAAATTGCTTCCTCATAATCCTCTTGTCATGAAACGCATTGGAAAGATTTTTTTATTTTTTCTATGTTCTTTGAAATAAGCTTCTTGTAGCGCCCCGAAGTCATCCAAAATTTCATGCGCAAGCAATACCTATTGGAAAAACTACGGACACCTGAAAAAAAGAACTTCACACAAAGGTAAGAACACAAGTGACTAAAAAAAATTAAATAGAATGAAAACAATCACAATCTGATTAAAACTAGTCCCCGGCAACGGTGTCAAATTTTGATGCGTGTCGAGCGTAACCAAAAATAAATTACTCTACCTACAATGAATAGTAATGATAAGTAAAGGTCGATTCACAAAGACTAGTTAATCAAATTGTCTACTTATCAAGAAAAATGGGGGGTTTTCTTGATCAATTTAATTGACAACAAAATTAAGTAATAAAAATTCAATGGAAGATGACGTCGATTCAAGAAAATTTACTCACGGCTGCAAATTGATCATTGACCTCATATATATATTTATATTATTCTCTATTCAAATATTTAACCAAAGATTATCAAAAAGCCAAATAATCCTTACCTTCTCTAATTTCATTAATTTGAACCCAGCACACAATTTAATTCTTATCAATAAACCAATTGATATTAAGCAATCCTCATGAATTTACTGATAGCATTACATTCTCGAAGGGAGTTAAAGATGAACAACAATCTAACAAGCATCAAATTATTTAATTCATTCTATGTTTCCTTTAAGCAAGTAATAAAAACTTGGATCATAATTGTTCTGCTCAATTGCTACTTTTCCTGAACACCATAACAATTACGGATTATGGATTCAGGTTAGCAGTAAATCACATAACTCAATCAATTAATAGGCCTCTTAATAAACTGAATCATGCAATCATTAACTTGAAAAATCAAGAAACACAGATATTTGAATAGAAAAATAATTAAAATTAAGAACAGAGTCTCACAATTTTACTAACCGGATTGAATTTCCCTTGAATCGACTAAAGAACTTAGCTAGACATGATAGAAAAGAAAGATAAAAGAAATAAAACTATTGTCACACCCCAATTCTGCACCATTCAGAACGGTGTGATGAACCGCTAATAAATCAACGTTCAACCAGGATCTGTAATAGGCTATATCCATTAAAAATAAAACCATGTACATCCACAACCATAATCATAATAAATACACAATAGCGGAAGTCTTATAGAAAATGAACTGAGAACTCTAACTGTAATAATCATAATTAAAATATCAAGTTATTGTTGTATCAACTGAGACATCAATAAATAAAATATCAATTACATCCCTTTATAAATTCAAATAAAATTCTAATAGAATACGTATGAGTTGCACTCGCATGAGGGGTCATGCGTATCCACTAAGTCTTTGGCTTCCACTGCAGCAACACGCGCATACACCAAAGCACTTATATAATCTTCAACCGTAGTACCTGCATCATCAACTAAAAATATTCGACGTCGAGAGGGTGAGCACACATCATGGCTCAGTGAGCAAACAAAACAATGCAACAAACATATGCTTGCATTCAATTCATATCTTTGGTCTGGTAAATAAGTTTACAATGTGCTATAGAAAGGATAGGTGGCCAAAGGTCACGTTTATTGACGTCGCACCTCTATACACGAGTGTGTGAAGCCGCCCAAAGGTAACGTTTATTGTCATCCCACATGCACCCACCATGGACAATGTACACGCAAAGGTCACATTTATTGTTGTACCCGTTGCCCATACCAACACGTAAGCCCCTATTGGCGAGGGCTCGCAAACTGGGCTCGCAACTAACCAATCCTAATGCCAAACAGTGTATCCAAGGCCTCACCCCAGCATCCCTCAAGACGTCCATAGAGATAGAGCTAAAGTGTTCGAATCATACACCGCCAACACTTCCCCTGATGCCCTACCCATACTAATACGTAAGCCGCTATTGGCAAGGGCTTGTAAACTGGACTCACAACTAACCAATCATAATGCCATCCAAATGTATCTAAGGCCTCACCCCAGTATCCCTCAATATGTCCATATAGATAGAGCTAAGGCCCCCCAGCAGAGTCAGAAACCACAAGGTCCGAGACCACTTCCTCTGATACCCTACAACGTAATAGTTCTGCTAAGGTAATGGTGATACGACGATGTCAATGTAAAGCATGATTCAGGGATCAAACACCCTTCCCCACATAGCACACCAACCATACTCACAAGCACATGCATATTCCTATCATCATCCATCAATATGGTAGAAACAATAAAGTAAGTATGCATGAACAAGAAATGCAGTAATATTGGATGACATGTGAGATGCACATTACAATCATACAAGCATAAAATCATTCATGACATTGGACGAAATAAAAGAAACATAGTTTGTTATTATCCAGTTAGTTTAGGTCTTGTTCCCTCACCTGTTAACTATATTCGATACGATATTCGATCTCCTTCAAAGCCTTGGAAATCACTTTGAATCAATTTAGCATCCTAGGAGTTATATGAATTTAGGTTAGGGTTCATTTAAAACAAGTTACAGCAGTCAAAAATCAAAACAGATCACTAATAGGTGATTGATTGGTCCTATGGTCACATGCCTGTGTCGATCATACCATGTACGGTCAACCCCCTACGGTCGCACTATATGTGACCACACCTAAGACCATGCGTTTTCTGAATTCTTCCCGAATGACTGTGGTCGACTCTATCATCACCCTATGGTCGACCATAACTTTGACCATACGTGTCACACCCCAATTCTGAACCAACCAGAATTGTGTAAGTGAACCGTCATTGAACCAACGATTCACACCAGGATCTCGAATAAACCGTGTCCACTCATACAAACCATTGCACATAACCACAATCAGAATATAAATAATACAGCGGAAGTCTTTAAATAAATGAACTGAGAATCTATTGATAAATTTAAATAAAATATTCAATTATTCAAATTCAAACATATAATATAATATTCTGTCAAAGCCACTTCGACTCCTAGCGGAGAGCGAACTATCAAGCTTGGGTTCAAGTGCTTGATTGGTAACTCCATTCGCTTCCCAAAGGAAATAGAAACAAAGAGTGTGTGGCCCCAGAGTCAAATAGTACTCTGGCAGGTATACCAGCTACATTTATAATTCCTGAAATTTTATTATCCCTTAGTTCTACATGCGCATACACACAATGAAAATAGTAAGCCAAATAGTAAGGGATAGAGTCATACCAGTGACCACATCGGGTGATGCGGCTGCCTCTTCGGTAGTGACCGCATATACTTTTTCTTGCTGGGGAGGTTGTTTCCTAGGTAGAGTGCAGGTCTTTGCAATATGACCCACTTGCTGACAGTTGAAACATTTAATGTTCGGGTTGTGTCCAGCGAACTGTGGCACAGGTGGTGCCGGATTGTTCCTTGCAGGCAATGTAGCGATCTGACCCCTGTATGGGCGGAAAGGTCTATTGTTACCGCCACCCGAACTCTCAATCGCGGGTCTCTTCACTCCTCTGTTCTGTGCAAAGAAGTTGTCCCTCTGACTAGATTCTATCACTCTCGCAACCTGCACAGCCTCATTATAAATTTTCTTGTCCAGCCCCAATATGTGCTCTCTCATGCCTCCACGCAGTCCCATGGTGAACCTGCGTGTCTTGGTCTCTTTCTCTTGCATACTTGCCGGTGCGAAGAAAAATAACTCCTCATACCTCTGCTGGTAAGCATCCACAGTCGACTAAGACTGTTGTAGATTGAGGAACTCCCTCTCCATCTGATCCCTAAAACTCTTTGGGAAGTATTTATCGAAGAAGGCAACTTTGAATGCTTCCCAATCCACTTGTGCATGCTTCGTCTCCAGATATGCCCGTGTAGAATTCCACCAAGCATTCGCATCTTCCTTCAGCATATGAGTGACAAACATGACCTTTTCATCCTCTGAACAAGTCATCAGTCGAAAATTCTTCTCCATTTCTGCAATCCACTGTGCTGGCCACAATGGTTTCCCTGTCTTACCTGTGAATGAAGAAGGCTTCAGCTTTAGGAATCTGTCCACCGCCCGACTCAGATCGTGCTGTCCCTGTGTATTCATTCCATACCATGGTGGTGGATACGGATATGCTCCCTGATAAGCAGAAGATGACGGAAACTGGTGCGGTGGTGGTACATTCTGGGGTTGGCCCATCGGCCCTGGACTACCATGCGTCGGCTGTGTAGTATTATTCCCTCCAGACTCAGGCGTACCTCCAGTGGGAACAGAACCCGGTGGCCTGAACATCTTCAATATCTCGCTCAGGAATTCTTTCTGCTGAGCTTGCATTTGATAGACCAGGTTTGTAACAATGGTCTCAGAATTCCTGTGAGGTGGCCCAGGCAAATTTGTCGATACCCTTGGGACCTGTTCTTCCTTAACTTTCGGGCTTGGCTCTCTAACATGGCCTGGTTCAACCTGTTCTTCTTCTTCGAGGCGCATCCTAGCCTGGTGACGCTTTCGACCCCTACGACCATTTCTGCCCACCATCTCAGACTATTCTGTTTGGATCTGAGAAGAAGACATAACACATGAGAATGAAACAATAGTGGTGTTAGTCTTGAACCATATAAGGCGAAACAGTCGGAAAAAAAAATAAGTTTCAATTTTTACAAATTTTTATAAAAAAAACTTTTTCTGGCTTTTTTGGTGCTGATCGGTCGATACATACCGGTCGACACTCTGTAAACAGTGCTGCGACCGGTATAGACAAATGGTCAGAATTTTCATTCTGACCGAGACATAGCGGTCGCAGTCCCTTTGGGGTACCGGTCGACCGGTATGTCGACCGGTATGCCCAGAAAGGGCTTTAAATCGCGAAAAGTGAGAAATTTTTCACTTTTCTTTCTTTCCTCTCCTCCGGTGGCGATTCTACTCTGGACTCCGAGTTGCTACAGTCTGGCTGGTGACCTTAGAAGTCGATTTCTTCCGTTCAAAAATTAGAACATCGTCTCCAGGTAGGTCTCTTCTTTCCTAAACAACTTTCTACAATTTTTCCATATCGTCTATACCTAGAATTCTAGGTTTTTTCTTGATTGAGAGATTATAACCGTAGGAACTCTTTTCCTTCGGCTTAGAAAGGGTTTAGGGACCCCCAAGAGCAAAATCCCTCAACCTATTTGAGGTTCCACCGAACGGTTTTTGGAAAAATCAAATTTTTACAATTTTTGACCTAGGTTTTCAAAATTTTCAAAATTTCTTGATTTTTCTTAAATTTCTGAAATTTCTTATTGTAATTGCCTGTGATTGATTTGTTGAAGAGTGTGGGGGTTACGTAAGTCCTCCTCCCCAAGTTTTTGGGTGAGTTCGAGGCTTTTTCCCAAATTACTGTCGTTATGTTGCCGAAATTTCGACAAAATCTAACATTTTCTTCTTGTTTTCTTTTGTTTTTGTAGTTTAATGGCTCCACGGCGTGCTCTTGGCAAACGTCCTCATGGCTCGAGCGTGCGTGCTCCTCATCCACCAGCTCCACAACTCGACGAGCATTGGTTCCGTTCCTTGGAGGCCCAAGCCCGGTTCTCATGGTTTGATAGCAAGAACATTGAATCTGGACGGCGAGTTAACTTGGATCAGTTGGACAGGTTCGATGTGCGAGCAGCTTTTGATGCGCTTGGGTGGGTGCCTGTAATCTCCTACACAGATCCCACTCGTCCCAATCTGGTTAAGCATTTCTATGCTAACCTGGAGCTACATGGGAACATTGATGATCCCAACCAGAGTAGAGATTTGCGCATCACCAGCTACGTCAAGGGTGTCCATATTTCCTTCAACACCCATCAATTGGCTGACCTGCTGGGGGTACCCAATGATGGAGACTTGGTATACTGCCCTCCAAAGGTGAAGGGCTATCTAAGCGAGGACCTACGCCGAGAGATAGCAGAGCAGATCCTAAATCCTGGGGCTCCTATGAAGGCGGCTAGTCTGAAGCCCCTAGCTCGAGTCTATAGCCGCATCATCCAGCACAACATTGTGCCCTAGAGCGGCCACTATAGTGAGTTATCTCAGCTCACTCAGTACATTACCTACTGCGTCTGCACCGGGGAGCGGGTCTCTATCCCTTACCTCATCATCCGGACCATGCATCAGGCGACCCTGGCCGATCAGGCTAGTAGCCTTCCATACGGTCGTCTCATCACATTCCTTCTACTCCGTCTAGGTGTGAGCATGAGAGGCGAGGTGACTGTTGAGGACACCATGACATCCAACATCGACTGGGATGCCATTCTGAGGATGCAGATGAACAATCTGCCCGCTAGCGATGACAAGTTGGAGGCTCGCCCTCACCCACTTAGGAGGGTAGCAGCCGCAGCAGCAGCAGCAGCCAATGCGGCCTATGCAGCAGAGGCCGAGCGTGATGATGACGAGGATAGGGCAGAGGGTGTACCAGCGCCAGCTCCACAGCCTACACCTGCAGCACCACCATCTACCTCTACAACTGGACCGTCTCATCCCCCTCCAGACCCGGTGTTGAGTATGTTTACTGAGATCAGGGACACCTAGAGGGTCATCCTAGAGTCTCAGCGAGAGATGGGTCAGGAGTTGGGACGTCTGGCTCGTAGCCTACGGGTGACACAGGATCAGGTACACTGGCTTAGGGTCGCTTACGAGCGAGACTATGACATAGCGGACCCTATTCCTCCTAGGCCCCCTACCCCATGATTGTCCCATTTATTTTCTTCTCTTTTGACTGTTTGTATAACAGGGTAACTGTCCGGTTTGTGGACTGTACCCTGTAGCACTATTTTATCTGATACTCATTTTCTATTTAATGAAAGTTTTCATGGTTTTTCCTAACTAGTGCATGTGTAAATGTTAAGTTCCACATTTAATATAGTATATTATTCTCTTTCTTAGTCCGTCTCAGGTATCAAACAATGCTTAGGGTGTGTTTGTATTAAGGTTTTTTTTTATAATTTTTCCTAACTCAGTTCATCGACTTAGTTAAGTGCAATATGGTCTGTTGGACAGAGCCCGAGGGCTCTGATACCAAGTTGTCACACCCCAATTCTGAACCAACCAGAATGGTGTGAGTGAACCCCCATTGAACCAACGGTTCACACCAGGATCTCGAATAGACCATGTCCACTCATACAAACCATTGCACATAACCACAATCAGAATATAAATAATACAACGGAAGTTTTTAAATAAATGAACTGAGAATCTATTGATAAATTTAAAAAAAAATATCCAATTATTCAAATTCAAACATATAATATAATATTCTGTCACAGCCACTTCGACTCCTAGCGGAGAGCGAACTATCAAGCTTGGGTTCAAGTGCTTGATTGGTAACTCCATTCGCTTCCCAAAGGAAAAAGAAACAAAGGAGTGTGTGGCCCTAGAGTCAAATAGTACTCTGGCAGGTATACCAGCTACATTTATAATTTCTAAAATTTTATTATCCCTTAGTTCTACATGCGCATACACACAATGAAAATAGTAAGCCAAATAGTAAGGGATAGAGTCATACCAGTGACCACATCGGGTGATGCGGCTGCCTTTTCGGTAGTAACCGCATATACTTTTCCTTGCTGGGGAGGTTGTTTCCTAGGTAGAGTGCAGGTCTTTGCAATATGACCCACTTGCTGACAGTTGAAACATTTACTGTTCGGGTTGTGTCCAGCGAACTATGGCACAGGTGGTGCCGGATTGTTCCTTGCAGGCACTGTAGCGATCTGAGCCCTGTATGGGCGGAAAGGTCTATTGTTACCGCCACCCGAACTCTCAATCGCGGGTCTCTTCACTCCTCTGTTCTGTGCAAAGAAGCTGTCCCTCTTACTAGATTCTATCACTCTCGCAACCTGCACAGCCTCATTATAAATTTTCTTGTCCAGCCCCAATATGTGCTCTCTGATGCCTCCACGCAGTCCCCTGGTGAACCTGCGTGTCTTGGTCTCTTCCTCTTGCATACTTGTCGATGCGAAGAAAAATAACTCCTCGTACCTCTGCTGGTAAGCATCCACAGTCGACTGAGACTGTTGTAGATTGAGGAACTCCCTCTCCATCTGATCCCTAAAACTCTTCGGGAAGTATTTATCGAATAAGGCAACTTTGAATGCTTCCCAATCCACCTGTGCATGCTTCGTCTTTAGATATGCCCGTGTAGAATTCCACCAAGCATTCGCATCTTCCTTCAGCATATGAGTGGAAAACAGGACCTTTTCATCCTCTGAACAAGTCATCAGTCGAAAATTCTTCTCCATTTCTGCAATCCATTGTGCTGGCCACAATGGTTTCCCTGTCTTACCTGTGAATGAAGAAGGCTTCAGCTTTAGGAATCTGTCCACCGCCCGACTCAGATCGTGTTGTCCCTGTGTATTCATTCTGCACCATGGTGGTGGATACGGATATGCTCCCTGATAAGCAGAAGATGACAGAAACTGGTGCGGTGGTGGTACATTCTGGGGTTGGCCCATCGGCCCTGGACTACCATGCGTCGACTGTATAGTATTATTCCCTCCAGACTCGGGCGTACCTCCAGTGGGAACAGAACCCGGTGGCCTGAACATCTTCAATATCTCACTCAGGAATTCTTTTTGTTGAGCTTGCATTTGACAGACCAGGTTTGTAACAATGGTCTCAGAATTCCTGTGAGGTGGCCCAGGCAAATTTGTCGGTACCCTTGGGACCTGTTCTTCCTCAACTTCCGGGCTTGGCTCTCTAACATGGCCTGGTTCAACCTGTTCTTCTTCTTCGAGGTGCATCCTAGCCTGGTGATGCTTTCGACCCTTACGACCGTTTCTGCCCACCATCTCAAACTATTCTGTTTGGATCTGAGAAGAAGACATAACACATGAGAATGAAACAATAGTGGTGTTAGTCTTGAACCATATAAGGCGAAACAGTCGGAAAAAAAAATAAGTTTCAATTTTTACAAATTTTTATAAAAACAACTTTTTCTGGCTTTTCTGGTGCTGACCGGTCGATACATACCGGTCGACACTCTATAGACAGTGCTGCGACCGGTATAGTCGACCGGTCAGAATGAAAATTCTGACCGAGACATAGCGGTCGCAGTCCCTTTGGGGTATCGATCGATCGTTATGTCGACCGGTATGCCCAGAAAGGGCTTTAAAATTGCGAAAAGTGAGAAATTTCTCACTTTTCTTTCTTTCCTCTCCTCCGGTGGCGATTCTACTCTGGACTCCGAGTTGCTACAGTCCGGCCTGTGACCTTAGAAGCCGATTTATTCCATTCAAAGCTTAGAACATCGTCTCCAGGTAGGTCTCTTATTTCCTAAACAACTTTCTACAATTTTTCCATATCGTCTATACCTAGAATTCTAGGTTTTTTCTTGATTGAGAGATTTTAACCGTAGGAACTCTTTTCCTTCGGCTTAGAAAGGGTTTAGGGACCCCCAAGAGAAAAAGCCCTCAACCTATTTGACGGTAAGTGTTTAACCACTCTTCTTGCCCTATGACTCTAGGATAGTGGTATGGGTGGATCAATACCATGCAAAGTAGGTACTGATCTAAAACCCTATTTGGACCTTAAAACCCTAAGTTTCCATCAAACCCTAGATTCGAGTTTCGAGATGGTATTCATCGAAACTAGACTTGAATGAGTTGGAGATAACTCTAACTCAAAGCTCAGACTTAAAATGGATAGGAGAAACCCTGAAAATCCATGGAGGATGATCGACGGCAGTCGAAAAAAAACCCTAGTATGGTCTTCTGGAGACATACCGGTCGACTATACCGGTTGCACACAGTGCGGCCGGTATGTGGCCACCGGTATCTTTCGGGAGGCTGGTCTGTGGGGACCGACTGACCATACCGGTCGCCAGTCTTCCCCACAGAGCTGCGACCGATATATGCCACCGGTCAGCTCTGTGAGGGTATTTTGTAACCTTGTTGGTTTCCAACCAACATGAAACTCTAAGAAAAATGTTCTAATGAAACCCTAATAATATTGTAGGACTTTGTGACTTCTCATTTGGATCTTACGACGTGGAGCAAGCTAACAAACGAGCGTCAGGTAAGGGAATCTGACCTAAACCTAATAATTAATGGACAGTAAATCTTTGTTAATCACCTGAATATATATGATGTGATGTTTGTGCATATTCACATGCCATCATTTACTTTCAGTTATTATTATTGTTCATGCATTGAAAGGATGTGATTGTTAGGCATGTGATTGTTTTCGCTGGTGTGTGGAGTGGGGCATGGAGCCTGGGATCATTCCTCACACTGGCAACTTTTGTAGTATTCTATTTCAACATGCTTGGTACGGGTGGGGCATCAGGGGAAGGTCGTGGTACGGTGGTCTCCGATGTTGATGTTGGCCTGGCCATGGTTATGTGGCACTGTGGTCTCCGAGGTCGACGCTGGCTTGTCCACGATTCTTTAGCTCTATCTCTATGCCGTAGGGAGTTATGTTGGGATGGGGTTTACCTGCGTATTGTTCTATCCTAGTGGGTTAGTTGCGGATAGGGTATCAGGGGAGGTACGGGGATGCTTTAGCTCTATCTCTATGTCGTAGATGGCTATGCTGGGATAGAGCATGCATTGATGACATATAGGATTTGTTAGTTGCGAACCCAGTTTGCAAGCCCTGGCCAGTAGGGGCTTAGGTACTGCTATAGGTAGAGCATCAGGGGAGGTACGGGGATATCTTAGCTCTATCTCTATTCCATGATGGGTGCATGTGGGTTAATGGGGGTGTGATCCATGAGGTGCCACACACTCGTGTATAGAGGTGTGGGGGCCACCAAACCTTTCTATAGCACATTGCAAACTTAAACCAGACCACAGCATAAAATGATTGTTACTCATGCATAATATTATGAAACTGTCTGAATGTCTTACTGAGCTAAGTTGTGAGCTCACCCTTTGTATATACATTGTTTTTAAATGTTGATGCAGGTTACACAGTGGACGACTATATGAACGCTCCGACGTATGGTGGTGTTGCTGCGTTGGATGTACAGGCAGGAGAGGACGAGCATGACGCTTCATGCTAGTGCCCTTTCTGTGTGTACCTTTGATTGATTTTATTTATTTATTTCCAGTTATCTTCAGTTGGACTAAATGGATGTAAGAATATTATATTATATGTTTGAATTTGAATAATTGGATATTTTATTTAAATTTATCAATAGATTATCAGTTCATTTATTTAAAAACTTTCGTTGTATTATTTATATTCTGATTGTGGTTATGTGCAATGGTTTGTATGAGTGGACACGGTCTATTCGAGATCCTGGTGTGAACCGTTGGTTCAATGGCGGTTCACTCACATCATTCTAGTTGGTTCAGAATTGGGGTGTGACAATACGAGTTTAATGTGACTTCTTACTTCCAATATGAATTTCTCCTCTTGGCTCATCAATGGGGTTCTCCCTAATGATCATTTTAAAGCCAAAATTCTTAGTTTTACCAAGTTAATTACCCTAATCCATTCTCCATGATCCCCTTTTGAGATTTTCTTAGAAAATCCCATAGTTGAATGTTTACATTGGGTTTGGTATCACAAGTTATGTTAGAAACTCTTACCCTTGGTGTTCTAGGGCTATAGAGACAAGGTTCATACCTTACTTGTTGCAGGGAGTCTATAGAACTCCTTCTCTCAGCCTTCTTCTCCAAATCTCCTTCTCCTTCTCTTTTTTTTCCTTTCTCCCTTAATTTTTAGGGTTTGATAATGTTCCAAAAGAGTAAAAAAGGATTGAGGGACGTCTTTTATATAGAGAGAAACTCTCCATATAAAGCTCTCCAACAATTGGAAAGAGATCCCATTTTAATTTGAAAAGTTTCTAAACTCTGAAGTCTATTTTGGGTGCGTGTGGTCGAATGCACTGTCGTAGAATCCATTGACCATACATTTCAGAAGTATTTACCATACATCTCATTATCAGTGGTCTTCATTCCTCATCGTATGGTCAACCATACCTACTCAAGTAGTCAACCATACACTTAATTTTAAGTATTTTAGAGTCGTTTCTCTTACCTGGTCTTATAATTTTCTTCACACGGTTGGTCCACTCAATCCAACAATGATGGGATGACCTAGCACGACATGATTAGACCGGATTAGTAGAGTGCAGGTCTTACAACTCCCCCCTTACATAAATTTCATCCTCGAAATTTGTACATATCTTTCGAGTCGAATAGATGAGGATATTGCTTTTGCATAGCATTCTCTTCTTTTCATGTGATTTCTTCCATATCTTGGCTTCTCCAGATAACTTTAACATAGTAAATATCATGATTTCAAAAACGTTGAACCTTTCGACTGGTGATTTCAAAAGGTACCACTTAGAACGTCAAATCTTTAGTCAAATCCGGTGGATCCATCATTAACATGTGTGTTGGATCTCTAACATACTTCTTCAGTTGTGAGACATGGAATACATCATGTACACTAGACATCGATAGTGATAGTGCTAACTGATATGCTATCTTTCCACGCCTTGTCAGAATCTCATAAGGTCCAATGTATCTGGGATACAGCTTTTCTTTCTGTCCAAACTATTTTAATCCGCACATAGGGGATATTTTCAAAAATACCTTATCACCTTTGGTAAATTCAAGGTCTCGATGTCCATTGTCTGCGTACTGCTTCTGACGGTTCTGAGCTATTCGGACCCTTTCCTTGATTATGTCAACCACTTGACAAGTCTCTTCGATAAACTCTGGTCCAATAATTCTCCATTCTCTAACCTCATTCCAAAATAAAGGAGTTCGACACTTCCTACCATACAGTGCTTCATAGGGTGACATCTATATCATAGTTTGATAGTTGTTGTTATAAGAGAACTCGATCAATGGTAACTTCTCATCCCATGATCCTTTGAAATTAATTACACACGCACGAAGCATGTCTTCTAGAATCTGGATAGTATGCTCTGACTGTCCATCAGTTTGAGGGTAAAATGCAGTACTAAATCTTAGTGTTGTACCCATAGCCTTCTGTAATCCTTCCTAAAACTTTGAGGTAAAGTGTGGGTCTTTATCTGATACGATGTTTTCAGGTATACCATGCAACCTGACAATATTATCTACATACAGCTTAGCTAACCTCTCCAGGGTATACTGAGGTCGTATAGCTATGAAACGAGCTGTCTTAGTCAAACAATCTATAATCACCTAGACTACGTCAATTACTCTAGAAGTCAATGATAACCTTGTAACACAGTCCATAGTAATGCAGTTTTATTTTCAAGTTGGTTCAAGTAGTGGTTGTAACAAACCTACAGGTCTTTGTCTTTTTGCCTTTACCCACTGATAATTTAGGCATTGGGACACATATCTAGCTATGTTAGCTTTCATTCCTCTCCACCAATATAACTTCTTCAGATCATGATACATCTTTGTACTCCCAGGATATACCGAATAAGCAGTAACATGGGCTTTTTTCATTAGTCTATGTCTGATTTCTAAGTCTTCACTTTCAGGAACACACATTCTCCCCTTGTACCTTAGTATTTTTTTAGAGTCTAGAGTGAAATTAGGAGTAGTCCTACCTTATTCCAGATCTTCTTACATTGTCCTTAGATAGGGATCCGATTGGCTAGCTGCTTTCACTTCATCTATCAGATCAGGTGCAGTCCTCAATGTAGCGAACATATCTGAGAATCGATGAATAAACTGTCACACCCCAATTCTGCACCAACCAGAATGGTGTAATGAACCGTCAATAAACCAACGGTTCAACCAGGATCTCGAATAGGCTATCCTACATATGATAAACCAAAAACATTCCACATTAATCAGAGGTAATAAAGTAAATAGTGGAAGTCTTACAGATAATGAACTGAGGTCTAATCATGATAAATAATTAATATTCCATTTATTTTCAAGTAACCAAAACATAATTTAATACATATTACAATATCCAAATACGAAAACTAAACACTAAACGTATCTACCGTTGAAACGCTCGCTTAACGAACCATGTTCGTCCTCATTTGATTGCTCATCATAGCCGCCACATGTTCATATGTTGACGTGTTGACATAATCTTCAATCGTAATACTTGCAACATCAGAAACTAAAAGAATTGTGCGCACGAGGGTCAGCTCTCCAACTTAAGCTCAGTGAGAAAACAAAACAATGCAACAATCATATGCATGCGATCAATTCATATCTGTGGTCTGGTTTATAGTTTGCAATGTGCTATAGAAAGGATAGGTGGCCGCCGCACCTCTATACACGAGTGTATGGAAACGCTCAATGAAAATGGCACCGTCGCCCCACATGCACCCAGAATGGCACAATATACATCCCATGAAAAACGGTCATGGCTGTACCGGTTGATACCATACCAACAAATAAACCCCTGCTGACTAGGGTTGCAAACTGGGCTCGCAACTAACCAATCCTAATGCCAAATAGTGTATCCAAGGTGTAAGAACCGTGCTCTAAAACCCGGTCTAACCGTGGTTTTATGCGATGACAGGTGCCCCAATCATAACCGGACCGAAAAGCAAAGCCGGGCAAGAGACCACGCAAGAAGCCAGGTGAAGAACCAGTCAAATTTAGGTACGAAAAAGGTGTAAAAACGGTTAAGTGCATACTGGTCGCACCATACCGGTCGCACTATCCTGCGACCGGTATGGGCTAGCGGTATGGCATACCGGTTGCACTATCCTGCGACCGGTATGTGCGAGACCGGTATTGTTCGGAGCGGCTAGAGTCCGTCTCCAGCTTGTGTTTCTCTCAAAAATAGAAACTTTAAGTTTCCATATGAGGGGGGAGCGTGCCTTGGACGGCCTCCCTCTATTAATAGAGGGGGAGACACTCCGTGAACCTCTTTGTAACCCCATCCGTTCGGAGAAGGAGTTGAGGAGGTTCAAGGAGGAAGACGCCGCCCAGGAAGGAGCCGCCGGTGGAGGAACACGCCGCCAAATGACAACTGCTACCGGTAAAGTGCTCTATCTTTCCTGTAGTGTTGATTATCGGATCGGAGCCGCGAAGCGGCGTGAGATCAGATGGAAAAATGCTTAGATTCCTTTTGCCTTTCTTTCTGATCTGGTTGGTTTTTGGCATTCTAGCCAAGATCCATAGGACCCTTCGGAGAATGGACCTTAGCAATTGATAAGGGAGACCCTTGGGACCTACCCGTAGGGTGGATCTGATGATTTATGCCCTAGATGCCTTTTCTTGTCTCTTTTCGGATCTGGGTCGCTATGCGGCGTTCTAGCCGCGATCCGTAGGACTTTACAGGGATCGGACCCTAGCAGAGGATAGGTGAGACCTTAGGGAGCTACCCGTCAAGACCTTACAACCAAGTCTGCTAGTTCGGTCGCCAATGGGGATCGAGGTGGTATTAAAAGACTATTATGGACCTTGCCCAGTGTGTATTGAGGGACGAGAACTTGAAGCCAACTTAGTCCAACTGGAGATGTCAGATTTTGATGTTATTCTGGGGATGGACTGGTTAGCTAAACACTCAGCAAACCTGCTATGTGCTGAGAAGGAGTTGATGCTCAAGGACAGTGATGGGAATGAGTTCCAGTTTAAAGGGGTTAAGTTGCCAAGAAAGAGGAAGCTCATACTCTCAGCCTTAAAAGCAAAGAGGTGCTTAGAGAAAGGAGGAGTAGGATATCTTGTGTCAGTGGTAGATGTGACCGCTGAAGCACCGAAAATGGAAGACATCCAGGTCGTACGGGAGTTCCCTGATGTGTTTCCAGAAGATTTACCAGGGTTACCACCTGACAAGGCTACCGAGTTTGTGATAGACTTACTACCAGGAGTGGCGCCTGTGTCTAAGGCTCCGTACATGATGGCTCCTACTGAGCTGAAAGAGTTAAAAACCCAACTGCAGGAACTGCTAGACAAGGGGTTTATAAGACCAACCATCTCACCTTGGGGAGCACCTGTGCTCTTTGTGAAGAAAAAGGATGGCAGTGTGCGCCTGTGCATGGATTATCGAGAGTTGAACAAGCTCACTATCAAGAACAGGTACCCACTACCTAGAATAGATGACTTGTTTGATCAGTTGCAAGGTTCAAGTGTGTTTTCAAAGATCGACCTAAGGTCTGGGTATCACCAGCTAAAGATTAAGGACTCAGACATCCCAAAGACCGCCTTTAGGACACGGTATGGACACTACGAGTTCCTTGTGATGTCCTTTGGATTGACTAACGCACCGGCATCATTTATGGAATTAATGAACCGAGTATTCCATGACATGTTGGATACGTCGGTTATAGTTTTCATTGATGACATTCTTGTATATTCCAAGGACCAGGAGCGAGAAGGTTTGTGGAGAACTATTCCAAGATTGTTGTTCCACTCACCAAGTTGACCAAAAAGGGGCAGAAGTTCATATGGACGGATGAATGCGAGAAATGTTTCCAGACGTTGAAGTCAAGGTTGGTATCGGCACTTATACTGACTATTCCAGCTCCAGACCACCCATTTACACTATATACAGATGCTTCAGGTCTGGGACTAGGTTGTGTGCTGATGCAAGGCGAGCAGGTGATAGCTTATGCCTCAAGACAGCTGAAAGAGCATGAAAAGAACTACCCTACGCATGACCTAGAGTTGGCAGCGGTCATTCATGCCATCAAGACTTGGAGGCATTACCTGTATGACGAGAAGTTCTAGATTAAGTCTGACCACAAGAGCCTGACATATCTGTTCACCCAGAAGGACTTGAATATGAGGCGAAGGAGGTGGTTAGAGTTACTCAAGGACTACGACTGTGATATCCAGTATCACCCTGGTAAGGCCAACGTGGTAGCTGATGCGTTGAGCAAAAAATGGGCGGCAATTCCTGAGGCAGGACCTAGTACAAATGCAGCCTTGTGTGCTGCTACATCTGTATCTTCAGAGGATGACGAGCAGTCCCTACTATTGTCAGATGATGATCCAATTGAGCAGGGGTTGATACACCAGTTTACCCTAATGTTTGCAGCGATGAAGATCCTGCCTGATCTGAAGGATGAAATAAAGGCAGCGATCCTACAGGATCCATACCTTAGGACGGTTCAAGAGGACTTGGAAAAGGGACGAGACAACCCAGATTTCACCTTGGATACAGACAAGGTACTCAGATATCATGGGCGTCTATGTGTACCTGAAACTGAAGATTTGGATATCCGAAATCGGATAATGTTGGAAGCCCACTCCACCCCATATTCAGTGCACCCCGAAGCACAAAAATGTATCATGACATTAAGAGGTCGTACTGGTGGAGGGGAATGAAAGCTGATGTGGCTCGACATGTGTTCCAATGCTTAAACTGTCAGCAAGTCAAAGCGGAAAGACAGAGACCTGTAGGACTACTACAACCATTGCCTGAGCCCGCATGGAAATGGAATTGTATTACCATGGACTTCGTCATTGGTCTACCCATGACTCCGAGGTCGGTAAATGCAGTATGGGTAATTGTGGATCGCCTCACCAAAACTGCTAGATTTATCCCTGTCAGACCCCAGTATACTATGGACAGGTTGGCAAGGTTGTATGTAGGCAACATACTCAGACTCCATGGGGTCCCATAAAGTATTGTGTCTGACAGAGACCCCCGCTTCACATCCGGGGTTCCGGGAAGGACTGCGAAAGGCAATGGGAACGAAATTGAAGTTTAGCACAGCCTTCCACCCTCAAACAGATGGTCAGTCAGAAAGGACCATCCAGATTTTAGAAGACATACTTCGGGCATGTGCTATTGACTTCAAGGGGGCTTGGGATGAGAAGCTATCTCTCATTGAGTTTGCCTACAACAACAGTTACCAGTCTACGATCCAGATGGCCCCATACGAGGCTTTGTATGGTAAGAAATGCCGGACACCTCTATTATGGGATGAAGTCGGTGAAAGAAGGATCGTTGGACCTGAATTTGTAGAAGAAACCCGCAAGGCGATGGATCAAATCGGGAACCGGGTGAAGACGGCCCAGGTGCGTCGAAGCACTATGCCGATAACAGGCGGCGGGATCTTGAATTCATGGTAGGTGATAAAGTGTTTTTGAAGGTATCACCAGTGCGAGGCCTGAAGCGGTTCGGAAAAAAAGGGAAATTGTGTCCAAGATATGTGGGGCCCTATGAAATTCTGTCCCGGTGCGGTAAGGTGGCCTATCAACTTGCATTGCCACCGACAATGTCTAGCATCCACGATGTCTTCCACGTGTCCCTACTGAAGAAGTATGTGCGAGATCCTTCGCATATCCTTGTTGCTGATCCCCCAGAGTTGACAGAAAACTTAACCTTCGAGGTGGTGCCAATCCAACTCCTTAGCAGAAATGTACAACATCTTCGAAGGCGGGATATCTACTATGTCAAAGTGCTTTGGAAAAGTCAGGACATAGAGGAAATTACTTGGGAAGAGGAGGATGCCATGCGACAAGAATACCCCCGTCTTTTCGACTCTGAAGGTACGTATAATTTCGGGGACGAAATTCTTTTAAGGGAGGGGGAATTGTAAGACCTACATGCAAATTTCGGGGACGAAATTTCTTTTAAGGATGGTAGAGTTGTAAGAACCGTGCTCTAAAACCCGGTCTAATCATGGTTTTATGCGATGACAGGTGCCCCAATCATAACCGGACCGGAAAGCGAAGCCGGGCAAGAGACCATGCAAGAAGCCGGGTGAAGAACCAGTCAAATTCAGGTACGAAAAAGGTGTAAAAACGGTTAAGTGCATACCGATCGCACTATCCTGCGACCGGTATGGGCCAGCGGTATGGCATACCGGTCTCACCATACCGGTTGCACTATCCTGCGACCGGTATGTGCGAGACCGGTATTGTTCGGAGCGGCTGGAGTCCGTCTCCAGCTTGTGTTTCTCTCAAAAATGGAAACTTTAAGTTTCCATATGAGGGGGGAGCGTGCCTTGGACGGCCTCCCTCTATTAATAGAGGGGGAGACACTCCGTGAACCTCTTTGTAAACCCATCCGTTCGGAGAAGGAGTTGAGGAGGTTCAAGGAGGAAGACGCCGCCCAGGAAGGAGCCGCCAGTGGAGGAACACGCCGCCAACTGACCACCGCTACCGGTAAAGTGCTCTATCTTTCCTGTAGTGTTGATTATCGGAGCCGCGAAGCGGCGTGAGATCAGATGGAAAATGCTTAGATTCCTTTCGCCTTTCTTTCTGATCTGGTTGGTTTTTGGCATTCTAGCCAAGATCCGTAGGACCCTTCGGAGAATGGACCTTAGCAATTGATAAGGGAGACCCTTGGGACCTACCCGTAGGGTGGATCTGATGATTTATGCCCTAGATGCCTTTTCTTGTCTCTTTTCGGATTTGGGTCGCTATGCGGCATTCTAGCCGTGATCCATAGGACTTTACAGGGATCGAACCCTAGCAGAGGATAGGTGAGACCTTAGGGAGCTACCCGTGGAGACCTCGCTCTCGGAATCACGTCGTAGGGTATACCCTTGGGCGAGTCCAGCGGTATGGGCCGCGGTGTATACCGCTGGCACCATACCGGTCGCACTCAGCCAGATCTGAGTGAGACCGGTATGTGTGCATCCGGTATGCATACCGCTGGCACCATACCGGTCGCACTCAGTCAGATCTGAGTGAGACCGGTATGTGTGCATCCGGTATGTATTCCGGTCTCACCATACCGGTTGCACTATCCTGTGACCGGTATGTGCGAGACCGGTATGTGTTCCGAGCTCTATTTGTTTGGGAAAGCCTGGTTTTGGCTTCTAAAACTCTAATAAATGGAAATTAACATGTAAATATGATTGTGTAGGACTTGTATGTGAAATTTATGACGCCGAAAGGGATTGATACCACGCATCAGGTAAGGGACTAGACCCGAAACTTAAATTAAAGAATTAATAATAAACCTTAGAGAGCTCTTTATTTTCTGTATCAATTTATATGTTTTGTTTGATGGATTGTGCATATCACATGTCATGTAGTGTAAATTCTATTTGATTTATCTGTTCATGCATTTCATATGCTAGGTGTGATGGATGTTAGACATGTGATTGTTTTAGTTGGAGTGTGGAATGGGAAGGGCCAGGGGCCTGGGATCATTCCTCACCCCGACACCTTTCAGTAGTACCTTATCTTAGCATGCTTGGTATGGGTGCGGTATCAGGGGGAGGTTATGGCAGGTGGTCTCCGATGTTGACGTTGATCTGGCCACAGTGATGTGGCATGGTGATCTCCGACGTCGACGTTGACCTGGCCATGACGCTTTAGCTCTATCCCTATGTCATAGGGAGTGATGTTGGGATAGGGCCTACTTGCGTATAATTCCATCTTGGTATGCTTGTTGCGGGTAGGGTATCAGGGGGAGGTGAGGTATTGTGGTCTCCAGCCTGGCATGCACGCTCTAGCTCTATCCCTATGCCGTAGACGGCTGTACTAGGGTGGAGCCTACATGTATTGACATCTAGGACTGGTTAGAAACGAAATCCACTTGCAAGCCCTTGCCAATAGGGGTTTAGGTATTGGTACGGTATGGGGTATCAGGGGGAGAACGTGGGATTGTGGTTCTTCCTGCCCGCCTGACTCGAGCCCTATCTCTATACCGGAGTGAGTGATGTGGGGCAACAGCAGTAGTGTGGTAGGTGTCTGACTGTTGGGTGTGCTCACACTCTCGTGCATAGAGGTGCGGTGGCCGCCAAACCTTACCATAGCACATTTGCAAGTTATATCTGGCCCAAATTGTAATGTTATCTCATGCATGTGGATGTTGCTGTGTTGTAGCTCACCCCGATATATATATCTCTTTTCAGATTTGGATGCAAGGTATACGGTGGAGGACTTCATGACCGCCCCAGCCTACAGTACGATGGCTGCCCTGGAGACACAGAGTGTGGAGGACGAGCATGATGCGTTATGCGAGTGCTCCTTCTGTGTCTTTCCTTTGCGATTGGTTTATTCTTTTATTTTCTGTTAAGCTTGTAATTAAATATTATTTAAATTTTGATGGATGATGGAATAATTGGATTAATTATTTTAATTTATCATTTAGTTCAGCTCATTGTTATAAATTATTTCCGCTGCTTGTATTACTCTGGATTGTGTTAGTTTGCTCAGGGATGATTGGTTGACACGGTCTTTCGAGATCCTGGTGTGAACCGTGGTTTAGTACCGGTTCACTCACACTTTTGGTTCAGCCGGAATTGGGGTGTGACACAAGGCCTCACCCCAGCATCCCTCAGAACATCCATAGAGATAGAGCTAAGGCCCCCCGGTAGAGTCAGAGACTACAAGGACCGAAACCACCTCCCCTGATACTCTACGACATAATAGTTATGCAAAGGTAATGGCGATACGACGACGTCATTGGACATGACTTGAATAGGCTATGGCACAATATATCCCGATGAAAACGGCATCGAAGTACCGGTTGATACCACCCCTACCCGCACCATATACACTGTCCAAACACAAACATTCACATGCCTATTCCTATCATCATCATCATCATGTTATAAACAACAAAGTAAATATGCATGAACAAATAATAGAAATATTGGATGACATGTTGAATGCACATACAAGCATACACGCATAGAATCAATATGGCATTGGACTCAAGAAATAAAAATAGTTTGTTATTAATCAATTAGTTTAGGTCTTGTTCCATCACCTTTGCTTGATCGTAGGTCCTCTTTCAAGCTTTAAGAATCAACTATATATCGATGTTATATCACTAGAAGACCTAACCAAGTCGATAGAATTTAATTAGAAATAAATTCTGATTTTAAAAACCTACTGTTAACTGGGGGTCGATGCCAGGGTCAGACCTTCCATCGACCCTGGATGCGACCACCCCTTTCCTGGGCTTCCCGAATGCTGGGAGTCGATGCTAGGGTCGGATGTTCCATCGACCCTAGGTGCGACCCCCCATGGTTTGAGTCAAAAATGTCAAATTTCGTCCATTCTTTCATGTTTGGGTCATATGGCTTCCTTCTATAGTTCATTCCATACATGTTCTATGGTTCAAAACTCCAAGTTACTCACTTTTCATAGTTTTCCATGATATCCATTGGAATTCATCCATGGATGGATGGTATTAGGGTTTCTCCTAACCTAAATTCATCATAATCTATTCTAAGCTTTCAATTCAGATGGGAATCAAGGTTCATACCTTCTGTAGTCTGAGTTTCCAAGATATCTCTGAACTTCTTCTTCTTCCCTAGCCTTTTCTTCAAGTTTTCCTTCTCTTCTTCTCTTCCTTCTCTTCTCTTTCTCTCAATCCAATTAGGGTTGTAAAAGGAGTGAAAGAGGCTTAGGGACGTCCTATTTATAGAGTAAAACCTCCCAAAATAAGTCTCATTGAGTTTAGGAAAGGTTCCAATCGAAATTAGGAAAGTTTCATAATTTTCGGTTCGTGCTGTTTTTACCGAATACCGGGGGTCGATGGGGGGGTCGGACTATCCGAGACCCCTTGCGACCCCTGGTCACAGGTCGATGGGGGGGTCGATGGGGGGGTCGGACCTGCCTGTTTAAGCATGCGACCCTACCCTCATTTTGACTATTTTTGAGTAAATTTTCATATTGGCTCTTGGGTTTCTTCACACACTTGGTCCACTTGGCTCGACCATGATATGTAGACGGGTCACGACACGAAATGTAAGGTTAGACCGGGTTCATGGCGTGCGGGTCTTACATAAACCCTAGGTCAGTTGATCCACTTGGTTTATCGATCATGAACTACTCATTTTCATAATTGAATACTCTTCCTGTGACGCACATTGCAGCATTTGTGCTAGCTTATTCTTGAGATTTTGTCATCGCTTTTCTGCTTAGTGCATCAGCAACTACATTGGCTTTCCCTGGGTGGTACTGAATATCGTAATTGTAATCCTTTAGTAACATCAGCCATCTTCTCTTTCTCATGTTCAACTCCTTCTGATTGAAGAGATGAGTAATAATCTTATGGTCTAATTTAATCTGGAATTTCTCTCTATACAAATAATGTCTCCATATCTTGATAGCATGTACCACCACTGCTAACTCTAAATCATAAGTAGGGTAATTCTTTTTGTGTGCCTTCAGTTGTCTCGATGCATACGCAATTACTTGCTCTCCTTACATGAGAACACGTTCCAAACCTAATTCAGACACATCGGTGTACAAGATAAATGACTGTCTTTGTACCGAAATAGTCAAGATGGGAGCCGATGTCAGTCTTGCCTTCAATGTTTGGAAACATTCTTCACATTTTTCGGTCCAAACAAATTTTTCTCCTTTCTTAGTCAGACTGGTGAGAGATACGGCGATTCTAGAGTAATCTTTCACGAGTCGTCGATAATTCCCAACTAAACCCAAGAAATTTCTAATTTCTACAATGTTCTTAGGTATTTTCCATTTCACAATAGCTTCAATCATGCTAGGATCCACTTTAATTTCTTCAACTGATACAACATGGCCTAAGAAAGCGACTTCATTTAGCCAGAACTCACACTTAGTAAACTTAGCGTAAAGCTTTTCTTTTCTTAGTCACTGAAGAGCGGCTCTAAGATTTGTTATATGAGTCTCTTTGTCCTAGTAGACTAGTATGTTGTCTATAAATACAACGACCGATGTATCTAGCATATCATGGAATACCCCATTCATGAGTTCCATAAACATTGCAGGGGCATTAGTTAATCCAAAAGATATTACTAGAAATTCATAATGTCCATATCTGGTTCTGAATGTTGTCTTCGGAATATAACCTTCCTTGATCTTCAACTGATGGTATCCTGACCGAAGATCAATCTTGGAGAACACTTTGGTACCTTGCAACTGGTCGAATAAGTCATCGATCCGAGACAACGGATGTCGACTCTTGATCATGAGCTTGTTCAATTCCTGGTAATCTATACCGAGTTGAACGCTATCGTCCTTCTTTTTCAAGAACAACACTGGCGCTCCCCATGGTGATATACTAGATCGGATATAACTCTTGTCCAGTAACTCTTGTAATTAAACCTTCAGTTCCTTTAATTCAGTATGAGCCATTTGATAGGGTGCCTTAGATACTGGTGCCGTCCCAGGTATAAGGTCTAGAATGAACTTGGTCGCTCGATCTGGTAGCAATCCTAGTAATTCCTCTGGAAATACATCTGAAAACTCATGCACAACTTCAATGTCCTCCATTTATGGTGCTTCTTTAAAGAGGTCAACCATGGACACTAGGTACCCAATTCCTTTTTTCTCAAGACATTTCTTAGCCTTTAATGCAGAAAGAATGAGTTTCCATTTACGAGGAAGTTTGGTTCCTGTAAAACTGAATTCTGCTCCTTCCTTATCTTTAAATGATATCTTCTTTTTAGTGCAAAAGAAACTCACATAATGCTGGGATAACCAGTCCATCCCTAGGATGACGTCGAAGTCTACCATCTTGAGTTTCACCAGGTTGGCGTCCAAGCTTTATCCATTTATGAGAACTGGACATGGTCCATAACCCTAGTCTAACTCTGCTTCTAATCCCATAGGTGACTGTACTAATAGCTTGTAGTCTAAAGGTCTAAGGGGTATATCTAGCTTCTTTCCAAAAGACAGAGATACAAATGAGTGTGTGGCTCCACAGTCGAAAAGCACTCTGACTGGTATGTTAGCTATAAGTACGATATATATGATTTTACCTAAATTAGTCTACATGCTCACACAAGGTATTCCAAAATATAAGGTTGAATCATACTTGTGACCACATCAGATGATGCGGTAGCATCCTCAAAAGTAACTGCATAGACCTTCCCTTGCTGTAACTGCTTCCTTGGCTTAGGGTAATCTCTCGAATAATGCCCTACTTGATCACAGTTGAAGCATTTGACTCCAGTATTACCTTGCTTCTGTTGAGGTTGGGCTGTTGGAGTAGTCTTAACTGCTGCATTGAAGCCTTGAGTACAGAAAGGCTTGAAGGTCTTTGTATTCCCTCCATTAAATGAGTTTCCATTAGGTCTCTTCATACCTCTACTTTGGTAAAGTAACTCTCCCTTTAACTACACTTCAAAACTCGTGCTATCTGCATAGTTTCATTGTATATCTTCTTTTTCAGTCCCAACACGTGCTCAAGGATACTTCCCCTAAGTCTCATGATGAACCTACAGGTCTTAGTATCTTCCTCATGCATACTGGCGGGAGCAAAGAAGAACAGCTCTTCATAACGCTGCTGATAAGCATCGACAGTCATCTGACCTTGGTATAGACTCAAAAATTCTTTTTCCATCTGATCCCTAAAACTCCTGGGAAAATAATTCTCAAAGAAAGCTTATTTGAAGATAGCCCAGGTTAACTGGGTATGCTTGGTAAACAGGTAACCTCGAGTGGATTTTCACCAGTGATGTACATCTCCTTTCAGCGTAAATGTTGCACACAATACCTTCTCCTCTTCTATAATAGTCATCATCATGAAATTCCTTTCTATTTCGTCAATCCAGTAAGCTGGCCACAATGGATCTGATGGCTTACTCGTAAATTCCTTCGGTTTCATCTTCAGAAAACACTCGATCAGTCTGGAGTGGTCAAGCTGATTTTGCACATAGTAGCCTTACACAGATGGCTGATTATGGTAATTCCCTAAGTTGTTCATCCCCTGTTGTGCTCAGAGATTCTGGATTGGGGTTTGCAATGCTTGAGTTTACTACACTATGGGTACAGTGTTGTTTTCCACAAGTGCAATGGGCACTGTATTATTAACAACAGGTGCAGAAGGCACCGCACGGTTACCAGGAGATGTTGGTGCAGTATTTGCAGTTGGTGGTGCAATCCCTAAGGCAGCTTGCATGTTTGTCTGCATCTGATGCAATTGTTGTACCTGTTGTGCTAAATTCATCACAGCAGTGGCCAAATCTGTTGGTGGTGCTGGTAAGTTAGTTGGGTTGGCCGGGGTGTGAACATCCTGAGGCTCAACATTTTGATTCTCAGCATCTTCTTCTTATCCTTCTTGATTTTCATTGGCATTGACCTCCGTAGGTGGTGGAGGTGGGTTTACATTCCGTCCCTTTCTGCTTAATTTACGTCCAGCCATTTAAACTCTTGGATAAAATAGTATTGGAAAGGATACACATGTGAGACAAGATAGAATAGTAGTATTTTGTTAGTCCCACAATAGAAGGAGAGAAAAAATTACGAGGCATTAGGTTTAACAGAGCTAAAACAGACAACAGTCAATCGTGTACTCGACATCGGACCATAGGAACCCTAGCAACTTCCTGAGACTCTATGGTCAAAGTGTGGTCGACCGTTTTGGTCGAATTGTGGGACCGCACGATTCAAAAATCAGGTTTTTATATCTGATTCAAGACTTTTTCCTCTCATTCTATCTTATTTTTTCCTACATTCTCAACTCAACTCACCACCACTGGGTTGTTATAGTGTCAACCGCATGAATTTGGTGGTTTCTTCATCAGTTGAAAACCTTCATTCTATTCTTCAAGGTACGTTCTTTACTCTTTTCTTCTGTTTAAGCTTTCATACTTAGGTTTTCGCCATATATAGGGTTTTCTTTGAATTAACATTTATTTGATCTTAAAAATTCAATTTTTATTGGTGGTCCTTGCTATTAGCCACCCAACAGATGAAAGCCCTCAAGAAAATTCGAGTTTCATTGGTTGGTTCGGTCAAAATTTTGAAAATCCCAATTTTGACCTAAAAATTAGGGGTTTTTCCCAAGTTTAGAAATTTCTTCATATTCAATCTAATTAGTTTGAAATTTTTAAATAAACCTTGCAGGATGGTTTGTGTCTCATGTAAGTCCTCTTGCCCAGGTGTTTGGGTGAAAAGTGAGGCTTTTTTTCATTTTATGCCATTATGCTGCCCAAATTTTTAACTTCCTAACTTGTTTTTCTTATTTCCTTTTGCTTATAGTTATCATGGCTCGTACCAAGATGCCTAGACCTTACGATGCATCTTGCTTCCTTTCTACTGAAGCTGAAGCTCAGTATCCTTGGTATCATCGAAAAAAAGTTGAGGTGGGTTAGTTCATCAACCTATCGAGCTTGGCCCTGTTTGATGTAGAGCGGGCATTTGGTGATATAGGTTGGCTTTCGATTACCCAGTATGAGGGTTGCACTAGACCAGAGTTACTCAAGCATTTTTACTGCAACCTTCAATTAGAAGGTGATCCAGAGGATATAGACAGTGGAAGAGAGCTTCGGATCACCAGTTGGGTGAAAGGGATTCTTATTTCTTTCAACACCCAACAATTGGCAGATCTTCTAGGTATCTCGAGCGCAGATCCCTTGATCTACTGTGCTCCTAAGGAACCCAAGTTCTTAACTAATATGATGCATGTAGAGGTGGGCAGTCACATTCTTCGTGATGACCGCTGGGAGATAAAGCATCCTAAGCCATGGGTATACTGCAAGATTATCCAGCATAATCTTATTCCTCAAGGTGGACATTATGAGATGGTCTCACTGCTGACCCAGTTCCTACTATACTGAATCTGTACTAGACAGCCCGTCTGCCTTCCATACATCATTATGCGGACTATGCATAGAGCCACGATGCCTGGTTCGAGGGGTAACCTGCCCTATGAATGGTTGATTACACCCTACTCTCTCACCTATATGTGAGCTTAGAGGATGATAGGATTTATGAGGACACCTTTTCAGCTGACCTTGACTGGGATGCCATCTGCATGATGGGGATGAGAGAGATACAGGTCAGTGATGATGAGATGAATGCCATGAGACATCTTCTTACTCGGGTGGCAGTGGAAGATGCGGAGGAGGCAGCAGCGGTGGCAGGTGAGAGTGATGATGAGGAGATGATGACTGGATGTACATGGATGTGGATGTCATCCCTCCTTCATCATGGTAGCATTCTACAAGAGTTGGCCCTTCTTGAACTTCTCACTCAGCTGGCCCTTCGCTCCCACCACCAGATGACATGATGGTGCTACTACGTGAGATTTGCGATGCTCAGCGCGATTGATAGATGAGTGGCGAGTCTCATCGAGAGTCTTTGGACGACCCAGATATAGGTAACTTGGCTTACGAGGGTGTACGCCTAGGATAGTGATCGAAACCAAGAGGAACCTCCTCCTCCAGCTCCCTTAGCTCCATGATCGCTCTTTTATTTTTTTTCTTTTGTTTGTACTATAGAGTAACTGTCTAGATTGTGGACTGTACTCTGACTCGGATATATATATATATATATATATATGTTTGTTTCACATTTACAGTATGTGCATTATTCTCCTTCTTAGTTTATATCTCAATCAACAAGATGCTTATGGTATGTTCTTATTACAGTTTTTAGTTTTCCTAACTCAGTTCATAACTCACATGGAAGTAGTTAGGTCAAATGGATAGAGCCAGAGAGCTCTGATACCAAGCTATCACACCGCAATTATGGACTAACCAATAGTGTGATGAACCATCCATAAACTAACGGTTCAACCAGGATCTCGTATAGGCCATACCCACCATATTAAACCAAACACATTCCACAGTAATAATCAGAGATAATAATTAAATAGCAAAAATCTTTATAAATAATGAATTAAGGTCTAATAATGATAAATAAGTAACTAAATCCAATTATCTTCAAATGACTCAAGACATAAAGTAAAATAATCCATTACATATTCAAGTACTCAAATATAACTAAACTAATCAAAAACACATTGGTTGCACTTGTATGACGGATCATGCACATCCTCTACAGCTTCTACGTCCATAGCCGCCATGTATCCATACGACGAAGCGTTTACATAGTCTATTCCTATTTAGGGATCAAACACCCTTCCCCATACAACACACCAACCACACTCACAAGTACATGCTTATTCCTATCATCATCCATCAACATGGTAGAAACAATAAAGTAAGTATGCATGAACAGGAATAACAGTAATATCGGATGACATGTGAGATGCACATTACAAGCATATAAACATAGAATCATTCATGGCATTGAACGAAATAAAAGAAACATAGTTTGTTATTATCCACTTAGTTTAGGTCTTGTTCCCTCACCTGTTAACGATATTCGATACGATATTCAATCTCCTTCCAAGCCTTGTAAATCACTTTGAATCAATTTAACAACCTAGGAGTTATATGAATTTAGGTTAGGGTTCATTTATAACAAGTTACAACAGTAAAAAATCGAAATAAATCACTGATAGGCGACTGATTGGTCCTATGATCACATGCTTGTGTCGACCATACCACTTACGGTCGACCCCCTACGGTCGCATATAATGCGACCACACCTACGACCATATTTTTCCTGAATTCTTCCCAAATAGTTGTGGTCGAATCTATCATCACCCTATGGTTGACCATAACTTCGACCATACGAGTTTAATGTGACTTCTTACTTCCAATACGAATTTCTCATCTTGCCTCATGTGTTCCTATATATATATGTATACATATATATTATAGGAAAGAGAGAGGAAAGTTAGGCCGTGGAAAGAGAAAGGAAAGAGAGGCCATAGGAAAGAGAATGGGAGAAAGAAAAAAAGGAAAGAGAGAAAAATAAAAGAAAAAAGAAAAAGAAAAAAAAAGATCCCCTTCACGTTTTCTAGAAAGAAAACATGAAAGAGAGAGGGAGAAAGAAAAAAAAAAGGAAGGAAAGAAAAAAAAAAAGAAAAAAAGAAAAAAAGAAAAAAAGGAAATTTTTTCTAAGAAAGAAAACGTGAAAAGAGAGGGAGAAAGAAAGAAGGAAGGAAAAGAAGGGAGAAGAAAAGGAAAGAAGAAAAAAAGGAAAGAGATAATGAATTTTCTAGAAGAAGGAAAGAAAGAAAGGAAAGAGAGAAGGGATTTTCTAGAAGAAGAAGGAGAAAAAGGAAAGAAAGGAAGAAGAAAAAACGTGGAAAGGAAGAGAAGAAAAGAAAGAAGAAAAAATGGAAAGAAATGATTTTCTAGAAGAAAATGAAGGAAGAGAGAAGAAGGAAAGAAGAGGAGAGGATTTTCTAGAAGAGGGAAAAGAAGAAAACGTGTGGAATAAAGAGGGAGAAGAGAAAAGGGAAGGAAGAGGAGAGAGGAAAGAAGAAAAAAGGAAGAAAAAAAGATTTTCTAGAAAAAGAAGAAAGGAAATAAGGATCTTTTAGAAGATGAGAGAAAAAGTATAAATAGGCCAAGAGAAGAGAGAGGAAAACCATTTTTCTAGACCATAGAGAGAGGAGAACGTGATAGAGAGAGGAGGACGTGAGTGAGAGAGAGAAAACATGAGAGAGGGAGAAAGAAAGAGAGAAGAAAAGAGAGAAGAAAAGAGAAAAGAAAGAAAAAGAAGAAAAAAAGAGAGAAAGAGGAGAGAGAGAGAAGCAAAAGAAAAGAGAAGACGGATTCGCATTCAAAGGGGGTTGATACAACCTCCAATCACCCTTCATCGACGATTTCGCTTGATTTGGGCACAAGGTTAGTACTCTAAACAAATTTAGAGACCGTTAGAATGCTCGAATGCCAATTTTGCTTGAAAAATACTAATTTCTATGAAATTTCAATCATGAATGCTTTATTACATTCTTGTTAATGTTAGGATGCCTATGTCTAGTTTTTTTCATGAATGATAATTTGTCTAAGCTATTCAATGATGAATTTTTGAATGATATACAATGATGTTTGATGTTTTTTGTAAATTTCATAAAGTGATTTTCTAATCTGAAATTTTTAGATTTAGGATTCAAATATAGGACGTACATCACATATATTTTTTCTAAGATTTTGAAGCCCAAAATTTTATGGGAGTCTCTCTGATATGTTAGAAGACTACCCTAAAAAATTTCGTTCCATTTGGAATTGGAAAAATATATCAAAATTTTTTTCTTTGACATTGTTATTTTTCTCGGATGTTATGCAATCCTCCATCAGAAAGTCTCTAGACAAAGGTCTTATGGCCATAATCAGAAAATTCACTTAATATGAACTTTTTAGACATGAAAGTCTTCTAAAAAATGGCACTGGTTTCATTTTTTTTTTTTTTTGAATTGATATCAATTTTTAAGTGCATAGTGATCTGATTTTGAATCTATCATGATGTACTGATTTGCATGATTGAAAATAATCATTTTTCATAAAAAAAATATAATATTTTAACTTATTTTTCTTGATGAAATTTTAGATCAGACAGTTATCTACATAGACATATGTCTGTATTTTATTTTCATTAAGAAGAGAATTTTATTTGAAATTTATGGTGCAACTGGTCAAAAATTTGGAACAGATTTGACTAGTGCACATGTTCGGTCTTAGGGTATATCTTTGACCTATTTTTGCTTTATATTGGGATTCAACTCCTTCATATGAAATATAATATATTAAGTCATATTTCTATGAAAAAAGTTGAGCTTGATTTGAGTTTCGGAAGACCTACTTATGGTCATTCTTGTATAATGTGACAAATCTGAATACAGTTCATAGTTTTGTCCATTATCTGAAACCTTGTGTCACAATTTTAACAGTTTTGAGTCGTTAATCTTCCTAAATTTGTTCATCAAAATTATATTTTTTTCAAAGAACATTGAATATATGTTTTTATTTTATTTTTTAATTTTGCACTTTTTAAAAAAAAGAGGGTTTCATTGATGTCTCATTCGTTATAACATCAATGATTGTTTAAGTGAATTCTGTCATATTTGGATAAATGGCTATATTTGGAGCATTCATATGCTTTGTTTGGATTGTGCATACCATGTTTGCCACATTCTATGTGTTGCTATTTTTTGGTAGAATAAATAAATTTTTATCATATTTTAGTAAAATCTTAACAATTACTATTTTTAAGTCTTACTATGCTTAGAAAATAACATATAAGATCTTTTCTTTTTTTGAAAAATTCATGTCATATATGCATTCTATGATTGGTACTTACGATATTGATATATAGATGCATATTAGATCTTGCATATTAGATCTTGTCATATTAGATCTTGTCATGCTTAGATCTTGCCATATTAGATCTTGCCATGCTTAGATCTTACCATATTAGGTTCTTGCCTTATTTGCAATACATGTCATATTAGGGAGATTTTCATAATCTTACTATATGTTGTGATAGTTATCATAAATATCATATATGTCATGCTTAGAATATTTTTTTTTTGGCAATAATTTAATTAATGTTGCAGCCTAGTTGAACTGCCATATCTGTACACCTAACAAACATATTAGTTGTGGGGACGTGTATTTAGGCACCCACATTCTTGAGAAGGGCATAATGGGAATAATAAAAAACCTTAATAAAGAAAGAGAATACTTTGCCAAACCTTCCAAAATTATAACTTATGTTGAAAAGGGTAATTCAGGACGATTTTGCCTCTCGATAAACCTAAACCTATAATAGGTTCTCAACCTTAAACCTATAACAGGTTATAAACCCTAAACCTATAATAGGTTCTCACATTCTAACCTAGAACATGTTATCATTTCCTGAACTACGCAGATTCTGATTCCTAGGGTAAACCCTAGAATACGTAGGCCATATGGGAGAATCCCAAATTCGGGTCCACACCTTAGTCCACTCGGACTATCCATAGGTCCACTAGGATATCCCCTATATTTTAACCCAAAAAGGGTTATCCATTTCGAGCTATGCAGATTTTGATTCCTAGGGTAAACCTAGGATACATAGGCCATTTGGGAGAAACCCAAATTTGGATCCACTTTTTAGTCCACTCGGACTATCCATAGATCCACTAGGATACTTACCCATCTATTTCAACCCAGATTTCGAACTACGTGGATTCTAATTCCTAGGGCAAACCCTAGGATACGTAGGCTATTTGGAAGAATCTCAAATTCGGATCCACACCTGAGTTCACTCGGATAATCCATAGATCCACTAGGATATTTATTCACATTTTGACCCAGATAGTGTTATCCATATTCCAACCCAGAATGAGTTATTCACATTCCAACCCAGAAAGGATTATCCACATTTTGACCCAAATAGGATTATTCATCCACATTTTAACCCAAATAGGGTTATCCATATTCAGACCCAGTAAGGGTTATCCATCCATAGTTCCATTAGGACTATCTATCAGTCCACATAGATTATCCAGATCCAAACCCATAGGATTTTCTCATCCTTTCAAGCATAAACTTCAACTTGAACAACGAACTTAATCATGCACAAGTATAAATCACAACCATAAACTTTAATTACACCTGAACTACGATGGTGAACCTGATTTTTTGAATAATTCCGTAATACGTAGGCAATCTGATGGATACAAATTTGATTCAATGATATCAAACCACTTGGTTTGGTTTGGTTTAGCAAATAGAGTCTAGCATAGGAAAGGTATAGGAGACCGAATTTGATTGGGCGATTTGGGTGCCTAACCCCTTCCCATAACCGTAACCTGACGGTTATCCAATCTCTGATGGACTAAAAATCTAATCTGAAGGTCATGAGTCAATCGAAGTCTTACCTTGGGTGAGATTTCACATTTCTAAGGTCCTAGACCTTAATCTAGGTGGTGACTTCTAAAATTTTCAATCTTTGTCCTCACAGCAGCGTGAAGAAAAGGATCTGAGCGGCATCAAATGTTTTTGATGTCAAAAGAGATGACTTATGAAGAGGAATTACAAGGGCAGAAAGTGTTGGCTGAAGAAGAAAAAGAATTTTGGGAACTCTAAAGAAGAAAATGCACAAAAGGAATGAAATCATTTTCCTTTATAAAGAAAAGTTTGTTTTCAGTTTAAGAATTACCAATACAGGATTTTATTAAAAAAAAATTTATATAAATTTTAGAAAAAATTTCATCTAGACCCCATTAAAGATCGTTAATATCATCTACACCCACAAGAATGCAAAAGCATCATCTACACCCCAAAACTTTTGCTGTGGTAATCAAAGAAGTCCACTATGTTAGTTGATTCTCGTTAGATGCTGACATCAGCTGAAGTGGAATATTTCAAAGATGATAATACCCTTTCAGCCTATTGAAAAGACCATTATACCCTTTACCCAAACTCCTCTCTTCCTTCCTCTCTCTCTCTCTCTCTCTCTCTCTCTCTCTCTCTCTCCCACGTGTGCATTGCTTCCTCTCTCTGTTTCTCTCTCGCTCTTTCTTTCTCTCTCTTACTCTGTTTCTCTACTTGGGTTCTTTTCTCATCACTTTGCAACTCTTGCATTTTATTATCTTTAGTTTTGAGTCTTCCACATGTGCAAATCGTAGTCGTTACGAGCGAAAAGCGAACGAATGGGACGACTAGTTTTGTTTTCTTTATTCTCCCATCCATTACTAATCTCTCTCTCTCTCTCTCTCTCTCTCTCTCTCTCTGATTTCTGGCCCTCTATCCCTCTTCCCCCAAATCTTTAGTTTTTTCGGCCTCTCTATCTGATTTCTCACCCTCCATCCCTATTCCCCCAAATCTCCATTTTTATTGCATTGTTCCACACTTTTCCGGTACCTTCAATAGTAGACGAACTGGGCGGACCATCGAAACAAGTGTTTATGTTTAATCAATATGAAGACAATCTCTATTCGCCATTAATTTGAAGACCTCTGTATTTTTTATTATCTGGGGTATCGTATTTACTGATGCTTGGTATATTTTTCCTCTCGCCCATTATCGAAGTTTCTTCGACTAGAAGCTCTCATCCATCCAAAACAATGAAGCCCTAGCTCCTCAAAAGGGGATTTGAGGTGGGTTTACCGGTTTCCTATTTGTAGTTTTTAGTTTTTCTTAGCAGCTTCTGTTAGTCTTCGAACATGAAATTCCTTGAATTCAAGACATTGGCACTTGAGTTTCGAGCTCTTGAAGCTTTTTTTTTTTTTTTTTGGTTCTTTAAGTTGCTTTTTGGTGTTAATTTCCTTGAATCATCTGTTTTTCTAAATGATCTAACCGTAGTTATTTGGTGCATTAAATTGCTGACTACTTATTCACGTTTATGGGTTGGATCAAGTTTCCATTTTCAAACCCAAATCGATCCCCTGTTATTCCTCAAATTTTCAATCTAAAAAAAGAAATCCCATCTATTTTTCTTAATCACATCAACACTGTTTTAATTTGAAAACTACGCAGAGTTGCTAATCCCTTATCAGGTAATGATTTTAGCTTCATTTCTTGTTCAGTTGATGTATTTCTATATTTTGCTGCAAATGTGGCGACTTCACTTTCTGTTCACACAGTCATGAAATTGGAAAGACTTCATAGTTTTTTGAAATAGTTTGGTGATTTGGTTTTGCTGTCCTGGAAACCCTCGCCGACGTGATTAGATACCGGAGCTGCAACCTCCGACTGCTCCCTAGAAAAACTCATTAGCAACTGGTTGAGAGGCCGATATAAATGCTTCCCTGTATGGGGTAAAACTAGTAAATCAACCTCATAGTTTGGTGATTTGGTGATTTTAATTTAAAGGATAAATTAATAAATCAACATAATTTTTTAATTTTTCAATTTATAATATGAGGGGTAAAACTGTATTTCAATAGTTTTAGTAATTTCTGTTAGTTGAGTAGACCTAGGTGATGTTTTTGTATTCTTGTGGATGTAGATGATATTAGCAATCTTTGATGGGGTCTAGATGAAATTTTTTTAATATTTTATTTCATCTTAAGAATTCGGTATACAATGAATACATAGTGTGTGTTAAATACTAAATTCTGAATTTGCGATTGTGATTGAATGATTGAGTATTTTCAAGATATTCAAAGACAAAGAATAAATATTACACTGGAATGTTTTACTAGTGTGAGCCTTTAGTGACTTGTGAATGATACGGTAGTCACGAATTATTTTGATGTGCTTAGTCAGTAGGAGTTTTTGTTAAATGGTGCTATGTTTGTTTGTATTGTTTGTGATTTAATTCATGATTTAGACTGTATTTAGCCAAAGATAAAACATACAATATTTAACCAGACATCAGGCAGTATTTAGCCAAAGACCAAAGTCAGTATTTAGCCAAGATAAGAGACAGTATCCAGTTGGAGGTAAATGACGGTATTCAGCCAAACAAACAACAATGGTAAGTTAAAGTGAGATATTAATCCAGATTAGAGGCGGTTTGCTGTGAGAGGATAATATAAAGTATAAGGTTTTGAGATAACTCGATCAAAGATAATTCAAAAGATGACTCATTGTCTCACGACGATTCATGTTGTTAAGTAGGCCTTTATATGTGGCTGATAGAAGGTGGTACACCGTTTGTGTTGAAGTATTTTTCACTTTTGTTCCACATTGGCATGCTTAATAGTTGGATCAAAGTATGTGACAATTTATTACGTGAATAGATTCCATGTCACACTATTCAATAGTGGCATTGTAATTAATCTAGTCCAAGTGGGAGAATATTGGAATATATATGTGTGGGCTTGATCAATTACTGGACCCATTGATCAGTGGGAGTCTGTGTCACTAGGTGAGACCGGTTCGATCTGATTTGTCACAGGATAAAGAGATATGCAATCCCTTTTATAGTGTGGGATTGATTAGGGTTTTGTGTGATAGTATTATATATATTAGGTCATGAGTTCTCGCAGCCATAGTTAATTTCTTCTCTCTATACCTACGAGCAGTAGGAAACATGTAGAACCTCTACAGACTGTGGAAGATCATAATCAAAACTCCAACACCAATGTTGGAGAATAATGGTAGAAACTAATCTTTTACTTTCAAATATGTCTTTACAATTATTGATTACATTGATTATTATTATGTTCTAAATCTCTGTATAGATATTAGGATTTGAGATGAAATCCTATGAATGAGAAAAAATCTAATGATAGAGAATATCTTTTAAAATTTATTATTAACACCGTTAATTAAAAAAGTATAGTTGTAATTGTGTTAGTAATTTCTATTAAAAAAAATTGTCTTCGTAACTTTAGGGTAGAGATTGTATTTAAGCTTAGTTAAGGGAGGCATATTTCCCTAAGATTTATGCTACTTGATTTTGGAGGGTTTTTTTTACTTAGTTTGATTCCTAGTGGAGGAAAATCAGACCCAATTTGCTAAAACACAATTCCACTCCTTCAGGATAGAAATCTTTAAAATAAGGAAGTGAGGAGCCTTCCTAGCTCCCATCTATCACGTGGCTGATTCTTCCCGATGCACGTGTGCTCTCAGTCGATCCACTCATTTTTCATTTGGTAGGAAGGGGAAGTCATTGGATATGGACAGTGATGGATTCAAGGACGCACGTACATGTAGGAACGCTGTCTATCATCCACGGAACCCATGGTGTGGAGCGAAAAACTCGATTTTTTTTAAAAAAAAAAAAATCATCTGATGTTGTCCAGTTTCTCTAACGACAAGAAACGATTTGAGTCCGTGTAAAAACGCCAAATAATCCAAACACGTCATGGACGGTCCTTCCTTTAAACAGGAGTAACCTTCCTTATAAATAAATTTTTAGGATTAAAAATAAAAAATAAAAAAGAAAAAAGAAAACGGTAAAGAGGGACAACCCACACAGAGAGGAAGAGCGCCGGTGAGTTATGCAATCCCGATAGATCGACATGGGAGAGGAGGTTGTTGTCGTCTTCATCTTCGTTACCTTTATGGCCATACTCTGTACGAAATGGTTGAGTAGTTGAATAAAGGAGTTCTGTTTTTCAGGAGAAGGGGGTTGAGATTAAAGGTGTGGAGAGAAAAGAGGAAGAAAGTAGAGATGAAGGGGGTTGGTGCTGGTGGTTCTCTTCCTACGAAGAGGGGATGGAGAGGGCTTGTAGTAGCAGTGCTTGGCCTTGTTATCCTCTCCATGCTCGTCCCCCTTGTCTTCCTGCTGGGCCTCCACAATGGCTTTCACTCTATTGGTCTCTCTCTCTCTCTCATATTCACACACACACACACACACATTCTCTCTTTCTCAGATCTTCTTCTCCTGCATTTCGTTCTTGTTCTTCCCTTACCGTCTTCTCTTTTATTCTCCAATTAGGGCTTTTCCTCCTGCGATCCTACTCCTTTTCATTTGCAATGCGGTTATCCCTGAGCAAAGAAAAATACAGATCTCCGATTTGCCTCCTCGCAACAGAGCATAATCTTGTTGGAATATCTGTTCGTGGCACCCAAACTCTCATCCCTGTCTTCATCTTCTACACTTCGAGCACTTATCTTGCTACTCCACGGAAAACTTGTGTTTTATGGTTGAGGCAGTGTCTTTGCCATGGTGTTGTTTGCAATTTAGCGCGCTTCACGCTTGCCCATCATTCCCCGTCCCGAATTCTCTTCCTCCGGTGACTTCTTTCCTTTACTCCTGGAATCCAGATCTTTAGCACACTACGCTTGTAGGACACACCCTTTTTCTTTTTCCATATCTGCTTTTATATTTTAGCTGCTTCTATCATTTACTGGTTATAATTTTATAGTTGAGATCTTTGTGATTTTTTTCTTTTTCGCAGGATTTGTGACCGAAGATCGAAGTCCGGCCTCAGTGAGTATTACCTGTCATGTCATTCTGAAGAGTTTATTTTGCTACCAGTACGTGCGTTTGGATTTTCATTTTCATTTTTTTTTCTTTTGGCTAACTGGAAGGGCTTTGGAAGATATGATCCGTTGGACCTCAATAACACTCAGAATCAGTCAAAGGTAATAACTCTGACTTGGAGAAGGAGAATATCTTTACAAGAGCCTTGAAAGATAAGTTATTCGGTGAATTTTGCTGGGTTTGATTTGATATAGCTCATAGTGCTGTGTTCTTGTTGTTTTATTTCTAATATACTTTTTTTCAATGCTTTGTGTCAGTGCAGGCAATTCGATCAGCACATTTGGATGATCTTATGAGAAGATTGGGGCCAGCCCTTTCAAAGGTTTCTGCACACTGTTTCTGATAATTACTTTGCAATTCGTTATTGGTTGTGTAGAAGAGAGTTCTCTTGTAAATTTCTGTTTATAGTTTGCTTCAATGCTTTTTAATATTTCTTTAATGGAAATAATCAAGAATTTTATATGGGTAATGCTCCTTTACGCTCTATTTGTTTGTTGATTTGCTGAAAATGTTCAAAACGTTATGTTACTTGTCTTCTAGCGTGACTTATGTCTTGCTTGGTTCCTAAATAATGCAAATGGATGTTAAGCCTTCTGAATCTCTAAATAATTATTCAAAATTTCCCACAGGCCTTACTACAGACCATGAGAATATGATGATTCTTTGTCATAGGTGCTTGCCCTATTTCTTTTTAGGTGCTCAATTGATGCACCTATGTAGTTGTTCAGCTTTGCATTCATGGGGATGAAAGTTGGGCAGTTTTGAGCAAGTAATCAAATGTTGTTTTTGGTCTTGTGGAGGTGCAAATGTGTGGATGTTGTAAAATTATGGAAATGAAGAAGTATTTAATATAGGGATTTTCTTATTGACACCCCTTAAGGGATCAATTAATTTCTAACCTTATTTTTTTACCCTCTTGGTATAGCACACTTTTTTAGTGAGGATAAAATCTTGTCATTGCACGTGTATTTGAAAAGCATGTGAGATAATGACTCTTGAGAATGACATGATGGCAAGTCACTTTCAAATTATTTAGGAAACCTTTTCTCACCCTTGATTAAAGTACTTTTGGGTATAAGACGAGGCTATCAAAAGAAGGTTACATGTTCTAAATACACATATAGAGGTGTCATTCAGATAGTCCCTGATATAATTATAGAAGGTTAAGAATGAAACTTTAGGATCTAATAGATTAAGTGCGGAAACACATCTATGAAGAAGTATACAAGTTAAATAGTAATTCCTGATAAATGGGTTGTTTTTAGCATTTTATTCCTTATGCGATGGGTCTGTCATAAATGTTTATTAAGAATTAATTATGAAATACTGTAGAGTAAAGATATAACGTATTTTCAGAATTTCTTTTGGTAGATTTTTTTTTTGGGGGGGGTAAGTAGATATATATTTTTTTCGTAGATAAGTTGGGATGATAAAATGTGACGAAATTTTTATGTTTATGTCACCACCCCATATCCTTAGCCATGTGGAAGGTAATCTGGTCAAAATCACTGTTGGATGGGGTTTAAAATTATATAAAATTCCCGGTCTCATCTCCACCATATGACCCACCATGCATCAAAAACTTCTACCCTTGTATTAGAACCATAGTTGTGAAGGTTGAATTTTCAACCAAATTTTAAAGTTAGGGGCCTTGAATGAGGCGGTGTTATCTGGAGTTGCTGCCACTGAAGGACCGAATGATGATGCATGCGATGCCATTAGTATTTGGACAGATCAAAGGATGGGCTCTGGAAACCACCCAACAACTTGGAGCCACAAGCTTTTTGATCCGGTTGTGGAGCCTCTTGTTCCCTTCGATCTTCATTTTGTGCCTCCCATCCGAGAAGATGGGCTCTGTTTTGGTAAGCTCTGCTGCTGTAGAAGAAAATATCTTGCATCTTAAACAGACCTTGGTGGGTTTTTTGTGGGGAAAAATCCTTCTTTTCATTCATAAAATTATCCCTTGAGAAATAATGGAGATTCAATGGATTAGTGGAGACCATTTTGCCGATGGATGGGAGTTTCGCTTTCCATTTTTCTGATGAGGCTGATCATGCTCATTTCATGGAGACTCTTTTGATGTGTTGTTGGGAGGTCAGAAAAACGTGGATGGGGAAAATTCTGGACCTCTGGGGAAATCGTCCTTAAGTTGGTTCAATCCTGCTGTCGTGTTCTCTCTTAAGGAGTTTAGAACTGAGAACTGTTACTTGCAGGTGGCAGATATCAGGCCACGGACAGGAGGGACACATGTTGCTGGTCGGGCAAATGCTGCCTTGGATTTTCATGGGGCTGTGGACCCTAAGTTGGCTACTTCTCCTTCTTGGGGAGTTAACTTAACCAGAAATTTTGAAAGAAATCTGCCGACGGGTCTGCTTTTCATTCTAGGTGTGTGAACACTCCTGCCGAGGCTTCTGTTTTCAAGGATGCTAGAATGGGGCTGGGGTCTACTGTAGACAGTCTTCTTAATTACTCCTTTTCTAGCGATGAGGATTTGGTGCCGTGCCAGTTCTGAAGACTAACGCAACTAGCTTGACCCTCAACTGAGCTTTCAAACCTTGGTCTGCTCTTGATGATCTAGGTGATTCTAGCCCAAAGTTAAGCTGGTGTGAGGTGAGCAAAGAGAAGTGCTGCAACCCAGTAAGTTATCCGGTGAAACTTCTGCTTTGAGGAAGAGCTCACGAACCATAGTGCAGCCCAAGCGATTCTGATCTGTATGCGGACCTTCCTGTGGCCCCTAGATTTGGTCCCTGCCCTTGGTTCTCTCTATGTTGTATTCTGGGCTCCATCTTTGGTGGCCTAGTTGTGTTTGTCTCTGTTTTGGAGGGCGGGCCTTGGCACAAAGGTAAGGTTAATCCATTGTGACCTGGTGGTCATGGGTTCGAATCTGGAAACAGCTTCTTTACAAACCGGGGGTAAGGATGTTAGCCCCTCCTCAGACCCCGTAGTGGCGGGAGCCTCGTGTTGGTCTCTGTTTTGGCACCCATCTTTTGATGGTCGTGCTTGTTTATATTATTTTTTTTGGGTTTAATAAAATATCTACTTACCCAAAAAAAAAAAATCAGCTTTTTGATAAGTATATGGTGACGTTGACGATAAATCCGCAGAATTTGAGCACCAACTAAGGTGCTGTCTAGAAAATATATAAATATATGTACTGCCAACCAATATATATTGGTATGTCCAATATGTTGGGCCATATGTCAAGTTTTTTTTGTTGTTATATTCTATCAGGATTTCATATTGATTGCTGTGGAAATTGAATACATCTGTATATTTCAAGCTTTTCTGCTGACATATGGCTATGTTCGTACCATAGTTGTCAATGCATCTCCTAGATAACAAAGCCAAGGCCACCCAGTTTTAACGTATACGAGTCCCGAACAGGAAAATCCATTAAGAGACTAGTACTTAACAGGATCACAGAACAGGGAACCAAGGTTTAAAATCTCGCATCTTGGAGGAGTATAGGCCTCCTTCGAAACCGAGAACTCGGCGAGATCTCGCCCAGTTAAAAACACCGAGACAGTGTAAAAAGGTTGACTCGGTGGCCAAAACTCATTTTTTAGGCCTCAAACTTCAGGGGAACCTCATTTTTGCATACATGAACACATTTAGAGCCTAAAATTATAAAAATAATGACTTTTTGTGGTTGTTTGGGTTTACACCCATGCTTTGGTAGTAAACGTTGAAGTCTGTTGTAAACTTAGGCTAATACTAGTTATTATACTCAATCAAATATGGCAAATGAGACAATAACATAATGCATTAGGAGAATGAGAAACAAAATAACATTTCATTATAAATCATTACATCATAGTTCAAATGTTCAAACTTTATGATCCCATAGTCCTCATGAGCTCATAGTCCACAACTCCACAATCCACATGCAATGTCTAATAATACGTAGAGTGTCGTAGATGATCCATCCTACTATCATCATACATTCTACAAACTTTTGTTTTTTTTTCTCTCATAACTTCATGTAAACATCTCATTTTTGAGTAAGAATCTTACCTTCAACGGTTGATACAAAGCTCCCACAGCAATACCCGTAGTCCGAAGCACTGCCGGAAGCAAATTTAAAGATCAAACCGAGAAAAAATGAGGAAGAAATCAAGTTTTCTTCAAAAAAGTAGAGAAAACACCAACTTACCTTTTCTCGTTGAGTTCTCTACCGAGAACAGGGCATATGCCATTTTATTCATTTTGAAAAAAGGTCAAAAAACAATTTCTCTTCAAGATCTCACGTGAAATTGACGAAATTAGTCGAAAACACCGAGATCTCGCCGAGATGAGTTATCGACGTCAATTTTGTCTCGGCTAGTGTTGAGACTAGCGAGATTACCAAGATCTCGGCGAGATTTTATACCATGCAGGGAACAAAACCAGAATTGGGAGAAAATTTACAACTCTAGATAAATCTAAATAATCTAATATTTCAGTTGAGTAGTCTATTCTGTTGGTGGAGTAGACCTGTAAAATCTGAACTACTTCTGATGACTGAATTGGTGGATTCAAAAGAGGCCTAGTGAGTCCTAGTGCTACTAGGATAGACAGTACTGGATCTAAAACTGTCGTAATCAACCAGAAATTTCAGAAACTAATAATAGAATGAGAGTTGAATATCAAAACCTTAGGTCTCAGATCAAAGCCAAATCCAAACAATAGCTGAAGCTAGGTTTGAAATCTCGGTTTCGAGGCCGGTTTCAATGTCAAAACCGAGATTTACCAGGTTTTGACCGAAACCAGGTTGAAACCTGGTACTTTTTTGGACCGAAATCAAAACCAAGGTTCGAGGCCCAAAAAAGTTTTTTTTTTCTCCCTCAATTTTATTTGTTGCCTATTTTTACCCTATTTCACATATTCCCCAAAATAGTTTTACAAAAAAAAAATCCTAAATGGTTTTTCTTGGTGTGGACCATAATGTATGCTCTGTTTAACAACTGGAAATGTAAATATGCAATTAAAACAATCCAAACATACAGTAGATACATAAGATAAAGTTATAACTTATAACAAGCATACAATACTCACTCACCACTCAATTCATGAGGAGTTTTGTGGCGCCTCTATTCCCCGAGCCGCATACTATTGTAGATGCCGGTAACACTCCTCCAAATGAGCATATATGTATCCCATGACATATTATGGGCTCAATTGTTCTGAAAGTCATTTATAGCTCACCTATATGTCTTATCATCAATAAAATGGAGGTATCCCAACCTAGGAAGTGACTCACTGAGATTGTAAGTGGGTGGAGCCGGAGTAGGCATGTGGGTCTGATACGAGAAGATGGAGTTGATGAAAGATGACTTAGTGCTAGGGAATGAAGTAGATGATCCTCCATAGCCACCACCATGCATTCCATACCTAGCATGTGATGTCAAGCCGACACTCTTGGAGCCACTATCACCATGATGTGCTTGACTTGAGTTCTCTGCTTTGAACGATGGTGCATGTCTAGATCCTTTACTCTTCCCCAAACTCATGGCTTCCATCATGCTAGACAAGCTTGATACATCCTTAGACCGCATCTTAGATGCCTACTCAGGTTTGAATTGTCTGCATGGTTATGAAATTAGTGGTTTCGACTGAGATATCTCGGTATCGACCCTGGTTGAAACGACACTAGGGGTCAATACCTAATAGTTCCAGATTTTGATCGAAATATCATTGTTTTCTATCAGGTTTCGATAGATCTGTATTTGGTCGAAACCTGGTCCAACCACCTTATATAATATCGAGTTTCGATCGAAACTTGTTTATTTCAACTCTCGAAGCTTGGTTTTTGCCTTAGAAGTTAGAGTAGTACAAAGCAAGGAACAGTACACGGGAACAACATTCGCTGTTTATTTATGTCTAATAAATTTAAGTAAATGTTTCTTTATAATTTTAGTTCATGTACTTAAGATATTATTCATAATTAAGCAAACACCTATCATTTGAATACAATAAAATAGTATAATATTCAATTTACAAAGGTATACAAAGTCAACTCTTCAGTTCAAGAACAAAATACGCCTTTCTGATTGCGCGGACAATTTTTTACTTTCAAATGCTAGAGTTTTTCTTCAATTTAAAATTTTCATAAATCTTATTATGGTAAAATATCACTAAATCCCGAAGTGCTCCAAAATAATCTTTTGTTTTGATATCCAATTTTTTTTTTCTATTTAGGCAACTTTAAACAACATTCATGTACTCCAAACAAAATTTGACCAGAATGTAATTCTTTCAATATAACTTGGTTTCAAGCACTGTTGGTTTTGTTCCGAAGCTAGCGCAATTAGTATTCTCCCACTCTTTTTGGTAATGTAGTTTATTTTTATTTTAGGATGTTGGAAATCGCATCATGGAAGCTGGGGATGAATCTAATGGCAGTGGTTCTGCACAAAGTATTACATTTGGGAAGAATGGTGGGCTTGAACATATTTCCTTAAATATTTTCTGATGCTTTTTGATCTTTGGCCTGTTGAAAGATGTCAATTTAAAGTGTACAAATCTTCTTATCAAACACAGGTTTGCCTGTACCTCCAGAGATTGTGCTGAAGCAACCTCCTGATGCAAAAGTAAGCATCTTTTGAAGGCTTTGACTTTCCCAAAAAAGAAAAGAAAAAGAGAACCCCCCCCCACCACCACCACCACCACCACCACCACAGGGGAAAAAAATAAAAAGAATTAAAAAGTTGCTTTGCAGAAAGACATCATATTGCATCTTAAATTTTGAGTCCTTGTGTTGTGCCCCTACGGTGTTCAACTTTTGAAACTGCTTCTCTTAAATAATTGACAGAACAGGAATTTTGATGGTTCAGAGGAAGTCAGTGAGCATGTGAAAGAGGTTACAGCTACTGAAAGTGAAAAATCATGCCAACTGGAGTTTGGAAGCTACTGCATTTGGTGTGAAGAGCATAAGGAAGAAATGAATGATTCTATTGTGAAGAAAATGAAGGACCAGCTTTTTGTTGCAAGAGCTTACTATCCTAGTGTTGCGAAACTCCCAGCACATGACAAGCTATCACACGAGTTGAAGCAAAACATTCAAGAGTTTGAGCGTGTTCTTAGTGAAACCACTACAGATGCAGATCTTCCACCTTAGTAAGTGATGGATGGTACTTGCCTCATTGCCTAATTTTGCTTGAAGAAGTTAAAATTGTTTTTTTTATATCTTAAGATTCTTATTAACCCTACCATCTATAGTGATCAGTGAAGCATTGATTTTTCAATGTGTACTTGTGTTCTTCAGTTATTTATATATGTAGGTGCATATACACACACGTACACACGCATGCATGCATGCATGCTTGTAACATTTTCACATCGAATTAATACATGATTATGGTAGTTGTGATGTTCTTTACTTGATAGAAAATCTTTACTCAGTACCTCAGTTCTTTGGCCTTTGTTTAGATAGGATACATATGGTTCTGATGATGTATATAATTATTGAAATTAATATTCTAGAACATAAACCCAACAAGCTTTAACTTAATTTCCTTCTTTGAAGGGCTTGGCTAAAGCTTTTATGCAAGCTGGCAGTGTGATTCTAGAGCATATTCCTTTCATAATTGGATGGGTTCAATATGTATGGTGAGGCCTGCTTGTCTGTTAAAGAAACCCTCATGGTGGTTTTGAGAATAGAGTGGTATGAGAGCAGAATAGGAGTGAATTCACCAAGGGGAGATGAGTGTATGACGAATAAAATGATAGTTTAACATAACAATGACAAAAGAACCAAAAAAGGAATTGAATCAGCCCCAACCAATACTAGAGTAGCAGAACAATCATGAAAGAATTGAAGTAGAACTGTGTCAACTCCAATTGGTCTAAGAATGACTGCAGGAACTGCATTTAATTTGAATATGATGTGTAGAGGAAGATTTGTATGATAAGGTTTTTGATCAGAGAAAATACAAGGAAGAAGAAAATGAGAGAATGAAGGAATTGAATGATTTAGTTGCTACACTAAACACTAACAATTTACCCTTTATATGAACAGCTAATAATTATAGAGAGACAAAGGGAAAAGAATAAATATGAGAGTGAGATGCAATTGTGTGCTGATTTCCAGGCAGATTAAAGCTGGATTAAGCTTACTAAGCTGCATCGAGATTATCCATTTCAATTCCCCAAGGTTTAGGATCCAGCTTTCATGTACTCTTCTTCCAGTGGACAGGTTTCACTGAGTTCTGATGGTTATTCCTTGGAAAATATAGATCCTTTATCGCTTGGATTATTAGAGAGACGATGCAGGGAGGATTGTCAAGGTTTGGATTATTTTTTTTTTTTGGGGGGGGGGGGGGGGGGACGGTGAAGGAAATTGGTGAGAGCGGAGATTTAACATTGTGGACTGTTTGGGTCAACCCTTTCGTTTGGCATGAGCAATTTTATTGGGGTTATTGGATGGATGTAACATCAACTGCAATGTCCTTGAAACCTTTCTCATCTTATTAGGCATATTTGTTAGTTAGCCTCCTTAGGGAATACTTCATTTCGAACAATTTGGTGGATGATGCAGATCTCACCCAGAAGTAGGGTTTGGTCTGGTTCATCATTGGACCATTTTGACCCAGACCTACCCATGCAATTGGAAATTCTGGTTTTCTCAAAACCAGAATTAGAGGGTGATTTGGCCCTTTATTTTCTTTCTTTTATTTAATATTCAATTATATAAACAGATTGGGATCAGTCTAGTCATGTTTAGTTTGTTTTCCTTTCAGTTCCAGAATCCTAGCTAGTTAAGGATTCTCTTAGCCTTCTCATGGGAGATTCCTAGCTTGTCCTTTTATTTTATTTCCTTTTTTGATAAGGTTTGATTCTGATTAGCCCATCAACTATGTTTGAGTTTGTAGCAGAATTATAAATACATTTATGGCTATTCCAGCCCCCACAATTTGAGTTGAATGAAGTTCTTGTTTTGTGCCTTTGGTTCTGTGGACTGGTGACTTGGTATGCTCCCTGCTGTGGTGTTTCAGTAGGATCTCTGGTGGTGATTCCAGGTTAGATTGGTGGTGGTTCCAATCTAAGAATCAGGTGGTGATTCCTGATTTATTTCCCCTTATCTTTTTCTCTGTTAATTTCTATTTTTCTTCAACCACACAGGTAAGATCTATTCCCCTTTTTATCCTGCAATTTTTTTTTAATCTTATTCTGTTTCAGATTTGGAATCTCTAAATCTGCGCATGCTTTACTTGTTTGATTCTGTTTTTTACTTAAGCAATATTCTTTCGAAGAACTCTTTTCTTTTCTATTTATTGTTCTGTTTCTCAATCAGTTTTCAAGATTGGCCATCGAATATCAGATTACTACTGCTACCCTGATTCTTAAATCTTCAGTTACTGAAATTTGATTTCAGTTTATTGTAGCTTTGTTTTCTTGTTTTTATTGATGATATATCATTCTCTGGTTTCTACTTAGAAGGCCATTAAGTTGCTGAATTAGACTGGTTGTGCTGGAAGTCAAATTTTCATATCCTCCCCTCCGGTAGAACAACTCAATAGATAAAGAAGTAGCGTGATTTGCTTCATGCTTGTTCGAAGCTCAAAGTACTATTTATACAAATAAGAATCTCCCAGTTTGATTTTCTCATATCTTAACATCTGACCACTGGATTTGAGTCAAACTTTGCAGGACTTTCTTGGTCCATTATAAGTCTTACTGGACTTATAGCCCAATCAGACTACGTTCTGTTTGGTTATTGGATTTCTTCGGTTACTGGTTTCTTCTTTTCATTACTGTGATTCGGGTTTACTGGTGTTCTGAATCCTTAGGTGACTTAGAACCCCAGCATTGGATGGTGTATGAAATAATTTAGCGTAATGAGTGTGGTTGCAGCTTAGACTTTGTACTTGGGACTCTTTTCTGAGGAATGTATGTTTGTTCTGATTGTGTCTGACCCATTTTCCTTTTCTGGGGTAGTCTTAGGTTCTTTGCTCTGTTCATTCTTCTTTAAAATAACTGATTTGATCAATTGAGTTGGTCATCAACTGGAGTTCATTTCAGACCCGGACTGGCTGAAACTAGAGTAATAGTTAAGTGAACTTTGGCCATCAATTTGTGGATTAACCATATTTTATACTATAAATTATAGCATTGAAAATGAAAGTGTCTTATTTACACTGTTGTTATAGCCAATGGCAGGACAAATTGTCTGATTCTAGTAATGAATTGGAATCCTATTCCAAGAAGGAAACAACTCTTAATTTAAGTAAACTACAACTAATCCTTTGTTACTTAATTACTCATGTTTTGATTTCAATAAAATCTTAGTTGGGCTCAAACTCAAACCACTTACTACTAGTCCCTAAATAGCAACTTCTTAATAACTAAGTATAATTCCAACTTGAATAAAGACAATTATAAGCGATGCAGGCCAAAACCAATTGTAAAATAAGGAAGAAAATATGGAATTACTCTATTGCAAAATAAGGGAACAATTACATGATAGAAAGGATGTAGGGGACCACTCAGTCCAAGGGTTAGAGAGGATCACTTAACTTTGGGGTCTCTTGGGGACTCACTCAACCGAAGTGTGGGAGTTTCTCACCACAAAGAGGACCTCAAACCTTGTCAAAGGGGCCTCACAAGCACTCCCAAAGAACAAAGGTTCACAAATTTTTCACTACTTTCTCTTAAGACAGATTACAAATATATAAGAGAGAAGAGAGAGGATAGAGATACATTAGAGAGGTGGGAAGAGCTGAAGAGCTATTGGGAGAAGTTGGAGAAAGAGGAGAAAAGTTGGAAGGGCATTAAAAGGTGGTGGGGAAACGAAGAGCATTAAATTAAATGGAAAGAAAAAGAGATGAGAGATTTTTTTTTTTTTTTTTTTGGGGGGGGGGGGGTGGTTGGAAGACTAAAGGGAAGGGATAGAGGGGAGGTGATGGGAAATCAGAAGTGGATGGGCATTAATTGCCCATCATGATCATGATATCATCAGGCTGCATAAAAAAAGGGCCCAAAATAGTGCCGGCCTATGGAACCAACTGGCCGTTAGGGCTTACAACCAACTGGCCATAGGCCTTAGTAAAAAGATTCTACAGATCGGTATGACCTCTAGCCTGCATCAACATGACATGTAAAATAAAAGACTACGACCTGAAGAATATTCACTATGTACAAAAAAGAATAAAAGAAAGCACAAACATTATCTATATGATTGTATGCTGATGCTTCCTAAGAATGTCGTCTGGTCCTTGTTTGGGCCACAAATGCTCTTACAGCATACTTCCTAGATGGGGAAGAACTCAGCTTTGACAAAAGAGTCATCGCAATATCAGCATGTATCTTAAGCTCCTGAACTATCCATGTACTCCTAGTCTTACTTTGTGATTTACCCTATTGCTACCCCAAAATATGCTTCTTGTGGCTTCCTTTTTTGATTTTTTATTCAAGGTTTAAGATCTCAACAGGATAGGTTATTCTGATCTGATTCATCCTGTCAAAATTAAAATATTGGGAAAAATACAGTTGCCTCCCCTGTACTATGCCTAAAGGACAAATGCGCCCAGATGTTTTTGGAAAAGACAAACGTTTCATTTTTTTAACGGTGTTAAAGTGAATTTTTCTATGGACCAATCTACCCTTGAACGTTTTATTACTTTAAAAACATATTAATGTTAAAAGACTGCTATAACCTTCATATCCAACTTACCCTTTCATCTTTGTCAGACAAAAACCTATTCACCTTCCCTAAGTGTCTGAATCGTCTCTAATTGGTACGGAGTGCTGGGAAAGCTAGTGGCCGCTGGATGCACGCCTCGTGGCCTTCCTCCCATCGAGTGGTTTTAATTAATTTTGGAGTATTGAATGAGGTTGTACCTGCAATACACAGTAAACTCCTTTTTCCCTATCATTTCTCCCTTTCCCACCATCGCTTTGCAATTGAAATTGAAAGAGAAGAACATGGTAAATCCAAAGATTTGAAGCAAAAAGACATTGAACGGAAGAAGCAGAAGAGACGAGAAACAGAGGAGGCGGGGGGAAGGGGGGGAGAGAGAGAGAGAGAGAGCGAGAGAGAGAGAGAGAGAGAGAGAGGAAACATATGAGGAAGAGAGAGGAAACCATAGATGTTGGAAGAAACCTGATCGACTTTGATTCTAGGGACTCTATTGATGAATTGCTGGGTCTTGGAAATGAATCTCTTAGAATGGCAGTTGGAATTTGGGTTTTGTTCTTTACATCCTTAACCTCCTTCCTCCTACCATACCATACCCATCAACATTCCTCGAAGAAGAATAATAGAAAAAGAACAGTAACAATAGAAAAACACTTAGAAAGATAAATGAAGAAGATCTGTAAATCACTCCTGATGCCATTATTATCAACAATATTCAGAGAAAGATCAAAAGATAGAGATGAGAGCGAAGAGGAGCGAAGTTGGGGATTTTATAGAGGAGAAATTGGAAAGGAGAGAAGTTGGGGATTTTAGCTGGTTTCTGAAGCTATTCTTCCATTCTCTTTGATTAGGAGTCAGGATGATTCTTCAAGAACTTTTTCTTTGTTTAGGTTACGTATGTATGATATTTGTTGTTGTTGTTTCTGTAAAATCTGTGATGAAGATTTGTAGAGGAGTAAACTCTCAGTCCCTCATCTCCTCCTTCATCTCCGCCACTCACTTCTCCAATCCGTTCTAGTTATTTGCTCCTCCGACCCTCATCACCTCTCTATCAGTGCCTTGAGAATCAAATCTTCCTCAGACCATGAATCATTCTCGTGCAAGCAAGACAGCATTGTCGGGTAAGGATCTAGCGGGTCCGATTGCAAGCTCTAAAACCTTATATGGGTTTGTTGGAGCATTGTCTTCTTATAAGCTAGATCGTGTTAATTGGTTCTAATATCTTGGACGAGTTCAACAAAAATTGCAGAAGGTTTTCAATAAATTTAAATTATTGAATGGGATCAGAACCAGGAGACATCAAACAAAATGGGATTTAAACGCATAACTTCTATTATTAGTCCAAAATGTTTCAGTGATATAACTGAAATAACAGAAAGAAATAAATTGAAGAAAGAAGAAATGAAAAATCCCATTTTGTGTCTACTTCCATAAGAATCCTTGAACTGAATCTTGCCATGAAAGCACAAGCAACAGAAGCACCAAAACCCTAGTAAGGCCCCAAGAGGACCTCCCAAAAGCTTGACCCTGTGCCGTTCACGGTGTTTCTCAGTTCGTCGGCCACCCTTGACGACAGCCTATTCACGGCGTTTCTCAGTTCTCCGAGTTGACCCCAGCAAGACCTCAAGAGGCCACCCCCATCAGCAGCCCTTTCCCACTGTATTTTCTTCTTTTTCGATTTCGATTTTGATTGCAGAGCGACGGTGGGAAAGGGAGAAATGATAGGGAAAAAGGGGTTTACTGTGTATTGCAAGTACAACCTCATTCTGTACTCCTAAATTAATTAAAACCACTCAATGAGAGTTTACTCTCACGATTACAAAGGACCGTTGGCATCGAATGAAGTCAGTGCTTCAAGGGTTTCACAGAGTTATAGTGGCAGAGGGTTTCGAATGAGGTTGTAACGAATGAATAGAAACCCTATTTGAATAAGGGTAAAGTAGGTAGTTCATCCTTGTTAAGGGTTAATATTTGAGTAAGGGTTAAATAAGTAGTTCACCCTTGTTAAGGGTTAATTTGGTCATTAAAAAAAATTGTTCTCCCACCCCCGATTTCCAATGGAATATTCCTTATGGCATGGGGCTATTTGTATTTTAGTAGTGTTTCTAGGGGAGGCATTTGTCTTTTCCGGAAACATTTGGGAGCATTTGTCCTTTAGCCATAGTACAGGGGTGGCAACTGTATTTTTCCCTAAAATATTTCATTGAAATATCATGGGCCAAAATAAAGTCTTTTAAGGCTCAATTGGCTTGATTGGGCACCATTAATTGCATCAATTCACCTGATGTTGGAAAAAACTTGTCATCGAGTTTTAGAATATGAGAGAACCATCACCAGTTGATCCGCATCCTCGAGCCATCGTTATGATTCATAATCAATTGATTTTAATCATAATTATCACGGCGACAATGTGAAAAAGGCATTGGAGGGTTGCTGGGCGCCCTAGTTTCCAAGGCACCTAGGCTGCCTAGGCAACGGTTTGATAACTATGCTTTTCTTGAAGCTCATGAACAAAATCAATGACTGTTAAGAGTTTTGACATTAAAGATCGGTTGCGGAAGAACAAATTTCACATGTTCGATTTCTATAGCTCAATTTGCTTGTCTTCAAAAAAAACATTTTAGGAGGCTTTTTACTTTCGTCAGATCGTCGATTAATTTATCTTCAGTTCCAATCATGGGCTCCTCTTGAAGATTTTCATTTTCAAAGGTTCCATCGATCAACTCGCCTTGAGCTTGTGGTTGTAGAACTTCGAGTATAAAATTTTTTGATTGAATTCTCTAGAGGCCTTTTTATGATTACATAAGAGATAGGAATTCCATGTGTCAACATGATAATGAATCCTAGATAAGTAATGAATCCTAGTTACAACATAATTCCAATTCTTCTAGTTACAATTCAACAATTTAACCAGTTTGGACAGCTGGTCAGCACTAATCCTGAAATGGGATTAGCGCCAACATGCCAAACTCGATATTGGGAATGGACCCTGGTGATCAGATCCATTCCCTTATAGCAATATTGCTACACCTCTCTCTCTCTCTCTCTCTCCTCTCTCTCGCTCTCTCTCTCAAGTAGAACGTATAATTAACCAATGCCAAGCTTGGAGCAGTTCAGTTGAAATGTCAGATCAAATAAAAACTTTGTCAAGATATCAGCCAACTGACTTGATGAAGAGACAAATGGGGTGACTAGTAGTTTCTTCACAACCGCATCACGAACAAAATGACAATCAACTTTAATATGCTTGGTGCGCGCATGAAATACAGGTTTACTAGCAGTGTAAATAGTAGCTTGATTGTTACAAAACATCTTCATAGGTTGAGTTGCTGGGAATCCTGAAGAGACTTCAACTACATGAGCTCAACAGTATTATGAGCCATGGCGCGATTCTCAGCTTCAACATTGGAGGGGAACCACAATGGTTTGTTCCTTACTTTTCCACATGACTAGATTTTCACCGACAAATGTACAATAACCAGTTATGGAATGTTTGTCACCCTTAGGAGCAGTACAATTAACATCAGAGTACCCAACGATATCATTGTGCTTATGGCGAAGATAATGAGTCCTTCACTCTCCTTTGTCTGGAGATTTATTTAGATACCTTAAGATATGGTAAGCAGCTTCCCAGTGAACTTGTTTAGGAGTTTGCATGAATTGACTAGATACTTTGACCGTGAAGGATAGATCAGGTTTTGTAACAGTAAGATAGATAAGTTTACAGACAAGTGGCCTATATTGATGTACATCAGTAAAATCTTCGTTCATTGGTCTCAAACTTTAGATGAGGTCCATTGGTGTGTCAGCCGGTTTAAAACCAAGTAAGCCAGATTTGGTTAGAAGATCTAAAACTTAGTTCCTTTGAGAAAGATTGATACCCTTGCTATTGTGGACAACTTAAATTCCAAGAAAATATGGAGGATGCTCAAATCTTTCATCTGAAATTGCTTGTTTAAATAGGATTTGACCTCAATATTATCAGATTTATCATCTCCTGTAATAATAATATCATCAACATATACAATTATCATAATAACTTTAGAATGTCGGCACCAAACAAATATAGAGTGGTCAGAGTAACATGGAGAGAATCCACAGTGTGTAATAACAGAGCTGAATTTATCAAATCAGACACATTGTGCTTGTTTCAGCCCATAAATAGCTTTGTGCAATTTGTAAACTTTGGTAGACATCCTCCTAGAGCAATATACCCAAGAGGTTGGTCCATATAGACCTTTTCGTGGAGATCCCGAAGAGAAGACATTCTTCACATACATTTGAGAGAGAGACCAATCGAAATTTACTGCCAAGGAGATGATGACTCATAAATTTAGATGAGCAATAGGATAAACCTCTCAACATCATATGTCTGAGTGAATCCTTTGGCAACCAGGTAAGCCTTAAGGTGCTCAACAGACCCATTTGGATTATGCTTAATAGCGTCGACCCAACGACATACAACAGACTTCCTAGCAGGTGGATCTACAAGTGTTCATGTGTACCGGGAGAGCAATTGTATCCATCTCAGCATCCATAGCTACTTTCCACCCTGAATGAGATAAGGCTTAGAGGTGGGTGGAAGGAACAATGGTGGTAGATAGGGACAAAACAAGGTTATGGGTAGAGATGGGTAGTAACAAATCGTTCAATAGGATATGTAATTAATGACTTTTGGGTATAAGTATGCTTACTTTGCGAAGAGCAAGTGGTAAGTCAGGGGAGATTGCAACACCAAGGGTAGGCGGAGTGGTGGATGGAGTAGGAGTGGAGCCAGAACCAGATCCGGAACTGGAAAAGGAGGCGGAGCTAAAATTAGAGCAGGAACTGGATCAGACTTCACGTTGCTAATAGACGTGTAGTGGAGGTGGCAAGGCGGTAGAGGCTAAAGGGTCGTCAGATTTGATGACTAATGGTTGTGGAGGCGTAGTGAGAGGCATAATGGAAGTGGCAAGAGTTGGATAGTAAGGTGTATTTTTAAATAATGTGACAAAGTGACGTCGAGTAACCGAGTTGTAGCACTTGTAGCCTTTTTGAGTCTGTGAATAACCAAGGAAGAAGCACTTGATGGACTGAAGAGATAGTTTATCTAGCTGAGGCTGTAATAGATGCACAGAACAGACACATCCGAATACTTTAGGAGGGGCAGTTAACAAGGGAGCAGTAGGGTAAAGGCTAAAATATGGAACCTTGTTATGAAAAACAGATGATGGCATACGATTAATAATATTGCAGGTAATAAGAATAACATCACTCCGAAAATACTTAGGAACATGCATGTGAATCATGAGTAGCCAAGCCACTTCTAAAAGCTGCCTATTTTTACGTTCAACAACTCCATTTTGTTGAGGAGTGTAGGAACAATTAGTTTGATGAATCATGCCATTATCTAAGCAAAAGTCTGAACGATACGTTGAGTTTATTCAAGAGCATTATTAGTACAAAAAATACGATTAGAGGTAGCAATTGGACCTTTATTTCTTGATAAAATCCTTTAAAAGTAGTATGAAACTCAAAACGATCCTTAAGTAAATAAAGCCAAGTCATCCGAGAATAATCATCCACAAAATGATAATAACCCCCAGTCTATTAGGGACACCAACATGGTCCCCAAATGTCATAATGTACTAAAGAAATGGAGACGAACTATGAGACTCAAGACAGACAGGAAAGGACAAGTGGTAATGTTTGCCTAACTCACAAGCTTCACACTCAAGATGAGAAAGAGAGAGATACTTTAAACTAGGTATAAGGGTCTTCATAGAGTGAGAGATGGCTAAGTCAGTGATGCTATTGACATGGTGTGGTAGCAATAGAGGTGGTAGCAGTTGCCCCCCCCCCCAAAAAAAAAAAAAAACCCACATACCCACACACACCAAAATTAATCGTTGCCCTGGTCTTGAGATCCTGAAAAACACAAGAAGGGTGAAACGTGACTGAACAGTTTAGAGGTTTAGGGAATTGACTAATAAATACAAGGTTAAAAGGTAACTTAGGAATATGGAGGACAGACGATAGTCATGAAAGGTGTTAAGGAAATTGTTCCATGCCTTGTTGCGTGGGTGGATGATTCATCATCAAGGTAAACAGGGATAGAGGTTGTAGTGTACTTAAAGGAGATAAAGATTTTGGACGTACCAGTCATATGACAAGAGGATCCAGAATCAATAATCCATGGAGTAGAGGATATGGTAGAAAGTAGGGTTGTGGTACCTGTGTGAGCCAAGGTAGTAGAAGTGGATGGACCTGCTTGTTCTAGTTGATGAATCCATTGTAGTATGCTTCTATTTGATTTGACAAGGTAAGGCTGCTAGGAGCAGGAGCAGGTGCAGGTGCAGGAGAAAGAGTATCATCAGTAGAAGCAGAGTTGGCCAGCACATCAACCCATTCATGGTGGCTATACTTGTCCCAATAGGTGTCAATGTTATGATTAGACTTCCCTCAGTTAGTATAATACATGTTGGCTTTATCTGAGTTGGAACGTTCAGCCCCACGATCAGAAGGACCACGTCCCTGTCCTCGGCTGGAGCTGTGACCTTTATTAGAGGAGTTGTCAGCAACATATAGGGCAAAATTAAGGATGTAAATGGATAGTCGAAAATCCGAATTCAATTCGAATCCGAGCCCGTTTAAGTGAATCCGAATCTAGACAATCGGATTTCGATGTGAATTCAGATAGGTAAGACCGGAGGCGGATGCGAATTCGGATAATATCCCAAAGGAGCGGATTATATCCGCTTCGATCCGTTTAAATAGATAGGTAAATAATTTCCATATTAAAAATATTAAAACTTTACCTTACCTTGTATTTCTCCTATATTTAAGCCGTTAGCATTTCTCCCACTATTTAAGCCATTTAAGTCGGTGAAACGTTTTTTTAATGGCAAGAAAACTAAAGAACGACGGCTCCTTTCTCGATTCTTCTTTCGTCTTTTCCTCTTTCCTCAATCCTCGTCCTTCTCTCTTCCTTGTTAGTTTCCTTCTTTAGTTCTTCTACTGCTTCATTAAAAAAAAAATCTCCATTCTTTATCTCCATTCTATCTCTCACTCTATTTCTCTTTTGAAAAATTTGCAGATTAGGGTTTTATTTTATTTTATTTTTTATGTTAGAAACCCTAACAAATTGTTAGGGTTTCGATTACAATCTGATTTTATACTTTGGAATCCTCAAACAAAGATTCGAAATGGGCGCTATAAAACCCAATCAATCTTGTTATCAATATTAGGGATCTGGTACAATGACTGTAAGACTTCCAAGCGATGGATTATTACTGTTATGTACTTCCGGATTCAAATCGAATTTTATCTGGGTATCCGGTTAAAATTTGAATTCGAATTTGGATTTAGTTTTTTGAAATCTGCCGGAGGCGGATTCGGATGGGGTTGTTAGAAGTCGGATTCGAATTCGGAAAGTGGTCTATCCGTGCCAAATCCGATCCATTTATATCTCTAGGCAGAATTATTTTTAGCAGCACCTGAGTTACTTTGAGGTACCAATTGTTGAAGACGAAAGAATTTCTCATGGAGAGTAGGAATCTTCCCTCCTATAGAAGCTGACTTTTTCACAGACTAATATTCAGAAGGAAGACCAGCTTGAAACGTAGCCATATAAAATTCTACCTGTTGGGTTTAAGTTGTTCAAGATCAGTAGTGAGAGGTTGAACATAGTTCTTTAATGATACCTTTGAAACCACTGTAGTACTCATTAAGGGATTTATCACTCAATGAGAAGTTGAACATCTGCTCATAGAGTTTATAAATCTTGGAAATATTCTGTTCTTGAGCATAACTGGCCTTGAGGTCGGACCATATAGCCTTAGCAGTCTTATGAAACGTTACATTAGAGACAATAGAGGAGTCAATACTCCCCCCCCCCCCCCAAAAAAAAAAAAAAAAAAAAAATCAAGTCTGGAGAGTGTAGTTTCACGCTTCCATCCATCATAGACTTTAATAGTAGTGGCATCCTTGGAATCATTAGATGTAAGGTCATCAGTCAGGTATTGGATTTTACCTTAAGAGTGGATGTAGGCTCAAACAGCTTGAGCCCATAAGAGATAGTGGGAAACTCCCTCTACTTTAATAGATGTAATTTGGACATGATGATGGTTGGTGTCCGAAGAGGACCTAGAATCAGCCATAGATTTATAAATAACAGCTTATGTGAAGGTAAGCATCAATTAGAGCTCCTGTGGCTGGACTCTGGAGATCAGATCTCAGCAAATCAGCAACTTAGTATTGATATGGATGGCTGAGTAGAATTAATGATAGTAGTATATCAGATCAGTAAAGGATCGATGGCAGCATCAGGTTGGTAATAATGGATTAGATCACAGTAGATCAAATCAGATATGAGAATAGATCTTGATGGCAGCAGTAACAAGAATAGATATCTCAGCAGCAGCAGTATATCCATGGTTTTAAAACTCGACCGAGAAGGGTCGAGATCTCGACCGAGAAGGGTCGAGATCTCGACCTTCTCGGTGGTCTCGACAGGGTCGAGACGAGATCACTGGTCGAAACTGGGTCTCGACCAGTCTCGACCAGTTCTCGACTGGTTCTCGATTGGTCTCGACCAGTTTCGAACTAGTCCAAGGCTTTATATAAGAGTCTCGGTTGAGATCTCATTTTCTTTCTCTAAACCTTCTGTTTTCTTCTCCTCCTCCATTCCTTCTTTTCCAACCTTGCATCTAAGGTTCGAAAACCTCTGTTCTTTGCAAATCTCTCCATCAAAGTGCCGTTGGAGGTTCATTTTGACATATTCTTTGCAAATCTAAGGTTTGAGGTATGGTTTTTTCCCCTAAAACTTACTTTTTTACATGAATATGTTCAATACATGTTGGTTCATCATGAAATTTATATATGTGAGAGTCATTAGGCCGATCTACAACCTTATCTTTTCGAAATTATTTTCTTGCATATATATTTTTTATTTTGATTTTCTATTAAAAAAATGTATTTTTCAGCAATTAAAAATTAAAAAAAATATGATAAATATTAATTAGATGGTATTGAAAATATTATATGATGAAAACCGTTGGCCGATCTATATATATATATATATATATATATATATATATATATATATATATTTTTTTTTTTTTTGTTTAAAAAAATTAAAAAATATTTTTTTTAAATATTAATCAGTTTACTTTCAAAATAATATATGTTGAACACCGTTGGCCGATCTACGCGGTCACGGTTTCAGTTTTTTTTTTTTTGTACATATTTTTATTTTTATGAATTTTTTTATTAATAAATCCTATTTTTCAGCAATAAAAAAATATTAATACTTATCTACTAGTGTTCAAAATAATATATGTTGAACATCGTTGGCCAATCTACGCGGTTACGGTTTCAGTTTTTTTTTTCTGTACATATTTTTATTTTTATGAATTTTTTATTAATAAATCCTATTTTCCAGCAATAAAAAATTAGTAAAAAAAATATTAATACTTATCTATTGGTGTTCGAAATAATATATGTTGAATGGGTGAGAGACAGAGCAGTTCCAGTGATGGATGAGCCTAGTGGGATGCCTGACCCCACTGTGTCTGCTCCGATGGGTTCTAATCTCGAGCAGTTTATGTCCTCGGATGAGGGTCGTGTACACGCACAGTCGCTTAGACCGTTTGACCCCCCAGCTGGTACTGGTAGTAACTCAGAAGGCGATGATGATACAATGGAACAAACTGGCTGGTCAACTTCTGATAGTAGTGGTGATGATGGTAGTGGTGGTGGTGATGTGGGTGGTGGTGGTGATCCTAGACCGACTGTACCCATTATTAGATGGACCGGTGAGAGTCAGTATACACACACTACACAGGATTCAGATTATGGTGGACGCGCATCTTCATCACGGCCTATGACTGGGTATACACGTAGGTCTCGTCAACGGGAACACCCTTTGCAATCAGTGGAAGAAGAAGAAGATCGTTTCTTTGACATCGTTCCAGATCCTGATATTATGCCTGATGTTGAAATTGATAGCATGTCTACAAGTTTTGGAGGATTGAGCATTGAGGGTAGCAGTGGACAGGAGCAGGGGCAGTGGAGTGCTCATGGATTTGGCACTACTTCGGCGTACGGTTCTTATTCCGGTGATGATGACCGCATGATGGGAAGTGCATATGATTATTCCGCTGATACTAGTAATGCTACATCACAGATTGGCTCAAACTTTGTGGACAGTCTCTTTTCAGTCCCAAATTTGCAAAGAACCACGCCCCCACACCAACCAATATATGCTCATTTTACTCCATATTATAGTGAATCGTATCCAAGGTTGGGTATTTTTAGAAACTTCCCAGATCATATGTATGAGAAATATGTGAAAAACTACCAGACCTTCTATAGCCGAAGGTTGTCGTGGCAGGATTTTGTTTATCAGACCGAGATATATTTTCTTCAACAAAGTCAATCTGATCAGATGGAACCTGCACGCTACTCTACATATGATTAGACATTGAGATGGACTAATGGGAATGTATTATTTCATTTTGAGTATTTAAGTCTTTCATATAATGAGTACTTGTAAATTATGTGATTTTGTGGGATTTATGATTTATGAATGTATGATTTTTCGATAATGTGATTACTTTTTATGCTTCAAATGTGTTTATATATGTTGAATAAGTATTTTCCTGTAATATATAGCCTTAAAATGGCTTTAAAATGGACTTAAACAGCAAAAAATGGCTTAAACCATAAAAAAAACCTGTCGAAACTCCCATTTTTACCCTCTGGGAGTTTCGGCAGGTTCTCGCCGAGGTCGAGATCTCGGTAATCTCGGTTTTCTCAAGGGTCGAGACACCCTCGAGAACCGAGATTTCGAACTATGAGTATATCGCAATGAGCAGGGCAGCAGCAGTGTAGCAGATCTGATATGGACCGATCAGTAGTAGTATATCACAAGTGCAGGGCAGCAGCAGTAGCACAGTAAAGTAGTACAGAATCAGTAGATCTCGATAATAGTAGTAGTAGCAGTACTTAGACGGGAAGCCCAGTCTATAAATGTAGGGGGACTGGGCTAACCATGGAAAATAGGCAGCATAAGGTTGCTGCAACCAGTAACTTGGATGGTGTAGAGGGCTATCAAAAGAGCAGAAGGGAGATCACAATAATTGATCTTCTACTGCTTTCATACCATGTAACAAAAATTAAGCAACTAGAACCAACACCGTATGAGAACCGAGAAAGAGAGATGGAAGAAGAAGAGGAGAGAATGTGATCGATTCTGGTCAGAGGGGACAGAATCGATTGGGATAGTTCTCTCCTCCTAGCAGCCTTAGTATTTATAGATAAATAAAAAGGAGAAGAGGGATAGGCCTAGGACTCCTCAAGATAAGGAGTCCTAGTTATATAAGAGATAGGAATTTCATGTGTCAACATGACAAGGAGTCCTAGATAAATAATGAATTGTAGTTACAACATAATTCTTATTCTTCTAGTTACATGTAAAGAGCTAAGTAGGATTTAGCCAACAATTCAACTCAATCTCGAAGGCTAAAAGGAGAACCAGCTTGGGCAGTTGGTTAGCACTATCCAGAGATGGGATTAGCGCCAACATGCTCAACTTGATATTGGGAATGGATCCTGGTGATCAGGTCATTCCCTTATAGCATTATTCTTAACATGTTCCATTCATATCCACTTTTGAGTCTTTTTTGCTCATAGCCACTCTTCAAGTCAATCTTGCAGAATACCTTAGATTTAACCAGCATATAATCCAACTTTGGAATTGGGACTCGATTTGAACATAATAATGTTCATCTAACTTTCGGCAAAGTTTCTAGAAGATGCCCAAATCCACTCGATTAAATCAGTAAATCACAAACAAGAGCTCGTCTTCCTCATAATTTTGTCACCCAAACTAAGAGTACTCCCCTTCTTATTGGCAGAGTTCCAACCACCATGTATTCTCTCTCTCTCTGTCTCTCCCCTAAATTTTCTTTTACGATCCCTCTCCTTCAACAGTGGTCTCTAGAAAATCTCCCCCTCTCCCCTTCCCCCACCCCCCTTTTTTTTTTCATGACAGCTCCATTTCTCACGATTTGTCTTTGCAAACCTGTCTCCAGTCTTCTGGTTTCTCCTCTCTCTCTCTCCTGTCTTGTCTCTGGAATCTACTAGGCCACCATTTTCTCTTTTTTTCTTTCCCACAATACCTTCAATCCTCCCCAAAGATTTATTCTCTGGAAGCCTTTCTCTTGGGTACCTACTATCTCCCTCATGTTTGCAATTTCAGCTCTTGCACTCTTCTTCTTTTCTTTTCCCCCTCATATTTCTATTTATTATAATTATATTTATTTGGTATCAACTCGGAGTTCTACTTGACCACATCACTGATATACTCGGATTGGTTGGCTGGTGAGTTAATTGATTTTCCGAGTTTTAAAGCACTTACTATATTTGTCTCTTCTCTTTTTTCTTACAAATTTCTCTTTGCTGACCAAAAAAGTAGCAAGTATATTTGTCTATTACTATCAATATCATAGTTTTTAAGTTGCTAAGGCGTTGGCGCCTAGGCGTCAATAAAGCGTCCAAGGTGCACCCCTTCTTATATCCCGTTATTTTACTTATTATTATTTGTATGCTTATATCATACACCAAAAATCAACCTAGGCAATGCAATAAGATATCAGCATGAGTTGACTACTACCATTGACATCCATTGTATATTATATGCAACACAACAAGGTAAAAGACTGCAAGTTTGAATCATCCATTAAAAAAGAAGAAATATAAAATCAACTGAACAATCATTAATGAACAAAAAACACAAGTTAATATGTAAACCTGTAAAGCATAGTTGTTAAGGCGACAAGGCGATCCAAGGCGTTTGGGGCTATCCTGGGCGCCTAGGCGACCTAGGCGTTCCCAATGTAATTTTTTTTATTTCTAAATATTAATGCTATATTAATGTTTATATATATGTAGCATTCTACATAAATAATCAACATTTAAGACATAACTTAATTAATATGAGAAAATCAGAAAGGCAACAAATAATGAGTTAAGTAGGCAATATGTATTTATGACTAACATTGTGTACTTCTAACAAATTTGATCAGAGCGTAACTCTCTTAATATAGTTCGGATTCAAACAATCTCGAATTTGTTGCAAAGCTAGCATAATTAGCTTTTCAATAAATTTGAGATTGTTTGAATCTGAGTCATAATGAAGGAGTTACACTCCGGTCAAACCTTGTTCGGAGTATGCGAATATTATTTAAAGTCGTCTGAGTGTAAATTATTTTTTGGGCATCAAAGCAAGAGATTATTTTGGCGTACTCTTGGTTTTTAGTGATGCTTTAATAAGATTTATGAAATTTTTATATTTGGAAAACCCTAGCATTTGGAAGTTGAAAATCGCCACGGCACCCAAAAATACGGGTTTTGTTCTTAAATTGGAGGGTAAACTTTTTATCCTAATGGAATTTGAATTTTAGATTATTTTTATTGGATTCAAATTGTGTGTGTGTGGGGGGGGGGGTATTTGCTTATTTATGAATAATATCTTAAGTAAATGAAATATAAAATTAAAGAAACATTTACATTGCCTGATAAATGTTCTTGTCTAGCTTAATAAATCTTCTGAAGAAAATTCAGAGATCAAGGGAAAATATGAGAACAAAAAAAGACATTGAAAACAAGGTGGTCGCCTAGACATTCTAGGCGTCCAAGGCGCCCTATGCGACGCCCAGGCACCCTAGGTGACCGCCTTTCTCATATTCACAAGGTGCCCTGGCGTTCAGGCCCATAAAAACAGCCCAGACGCTTAGGCAACGCCTTGACAACAATGCTGTTAAGTAACAAGTAATGAAGTAAACAATGTATTAGGGGCAGTAACAAGTAACAGCTAACAGGTAAACAGATCATGTAATGATGGATTATGTAAAAGAGAGTAATTTGGAATTAATAATTAAATAAGTATACAAAAATGAAGTAAATGATTAATAATTTAGTAATCTTGTGTACCATAACTTGTTTCCATAGTCGAATAAATGTGTTATAATTGGAACCAATATACCGTAATAAAAGATTAAGAAAAAAAGATATATAAAGGAAGCGATTGTTTCAGCATCCAAGTTGCCCGCTTTTTTGACATGCGATAAGACCCCAACTGCCTAGTCCCTAGAAGCTCGCCTTGTCGCTTAAGGTGATGCCTTGACAACTATGATCCATATGCCAACTCTGAAGCAACAGTGTATAAAAAATATGGAAAAATGTATGTATTATTCCTTGGCAATATCAGTCATGAAGTCTTGCCGTTTTATTCTGAAATTTTGCAATGTTTTCATTTCAAGTGCATAATTTTATTAACATTTTGAGTTGTTATCCATGTATCAAGGATTTGTGATGTTGAGAAAAATAACAATCCATCTTGCTTCCACTTTATTTGCTTTGATTGGAGGATACAGAGGATAAGATGGAAATTTGAAGAAAACAGTGGAAATCCCACCAAAGGGTCAAAAAAGGGTCAAACTGATAATTTACTCATGGAAATCTTTGTGCAGTCATACGACTCTTACGCAATCGCCCGCTTTATGCTTGTCTACCTTGTTGCCTCTCTTATCTTGTATTCCTTTCCTTCCTTCAATGACTAGAAATTGTGTAGAGAGAGTTCTCCCGATGAGAGAATCACTCACCAAATCCACCCATGGTTTAACGACTCAAAACCGATGAATAAAAATGCAATCGTATAGACACAAAATCTTTACCTTAAATGGAAGTCGTTCATTTAATAAGAAAAATAGGGAAAACATCTTGCAGAATTCTTATCTTGGAAATAATCAGCTCCACAGATTGAAAGGCCACAGCCACAGGATTGAGGTGTGGGTTATTTGGTGTAATATTCCGTGTTAAATTGTCAGTGATGGAGAGGCCATCAGATTTGTTCTCCACTTCATCTCTCTCTTCCACAAGGATACATCCCACTTTGATATGGAAAAACAAAAAAGGACCTCTGACCCTCCATCCATCCGGTTGAAAACAGGGGGTCCCATGTCTTCAATTTAAAATCAATCAAGGTTTCCGGCAACCAAGACATTCTTTTCTGTCTTTCCGTCCCCTGCTGTTCTTGGCAGCCTAGCCCTTCTCTGCATTATTTCTATTTCTTTGAGAGACGGTGTGTTCCCAGCTCCTGTAGAGTCGTTTTCAAGTTTCAATCCTTCCCCAAGCTCAAATCAAACAAACGACTGGAAGAACTCACAGGTTTGCTCTCAGTAAGTGTAGGTTCCTCCTGCCTGTTGCATAAATACATGTTTCTCGAGGCTGCACTGGGTACCCTCTCAAAGCAAGAGTAATATTATGATTTATGATTATACCCCAAGTTCAAATAAGGATTGGTTTATGTATTTTATTTTATTTTATTTTATTGCTGTTTTTCTATTGAATTCCAAGTAATGATGTAAACCGCCCTTTTTATTTCCCAACTTATCCCAGACTACTTTCGTAAGGTTTGTGCTGACGTGTGGGATTTGAAAAAATAATCAACCCTTGTGACAATAACAGGAAGAAAAATTATGGGAAAAATGAAGGGCTGGGGGGCTCGCTTGGGTTTGTGTGTGTGTGTGTGTGTGTGCGTGCGTGCGTGCGTGCTTGCGTGAGAATCATTTTGTTGCTATCATGTCGTCATTACTGCGTCGTCATTGTTGTATTTAGCCAAGCGTGAGGAACATTTTGGTACGTAGTTGTAAGATTGCTGACTGGAAAAAAAATTTGTAATGTAGGAGGAAAAGTGATGCGTATATAAACACTAATGCAACCATATATAGTGGATTCTTTTCTTTTAGAAGGAAGTTTGGCCATTGAGCCAATTTGACCTGTTCCCCTGTTGAACTAGTAGCTGAAGAACCAGAGCCTTCCTGGCTTTTCTATCAACTTGTGTTTAATAACTGGTATCTTTGATTTGTAAGAGTCTGCAAGGAATATTAAGTCATGTTTTTTCTTCTTCTGACAGTATTATGAAGAGTTTACAGAAGATGGAAATTACAATAACCAAGGCTAAAGCAATTGTCGCAGATTGCAATAATGTTGACAAAAAATTGAGACAGATTCTTGATCTCGCTGAGGATGAAGCACACTTCCACATGAAGCAGAGTGCCTTCCTCTATCATCTTGCAGTCCAGACCATGCCCAAGAGTCACCACTGCCTGTCAATGAGATTGACTGTGGAATATTTTAGATCTCCCTTACCTGATAAGGATTTCTCAGTGGCTGAGAAATATGTAAATCCAGCGTTACATCACTATGTGATCTTCTCCAACAACGTACTTGCTTCATCTGTTGTTATCAACTCAACTGTGATGCAGGCAAATGTAATTAGTCCTAATCTCTATTGATGTTGTCTTGGTTGTTAAAACAGTGTTTCATCTTGCTGTGACATTGATGGTTTGCCTGGAATTGATGCTGCAGGAAAGTGGGAGTCAGGTTTTTCATGTTCTGACTGATATCCAGAATTACTTTGCCATGAAGCTTTGGTTTTCCAGAAATTCCTATAAGGAGGCCACCATTCGTGTTCTGAACATTGAAGATCTTAATCTGGACAACCATGATACTCCTTCACTGTTACATCTGTCATTGCCTGAGGAATTCCGTATTTCATTTCGAAGTGCTGGTAAATCTCCTTCGACGAAGATGAGAACTGAATATATCTCAGTTTTTGGCCATTCACATTTTCTTCTTCCTGACATATTCAAGAACCTGAAGAAAGTGGTAGTTCTGGATGATGATGTTGTTGTCCGGCGAGATTTATCCCCCTTGTGGAACCTTGACATGGAAGGGAAGGTAAATGGCGCTGTCCAGTTTTGTGCGGTGAGATTGGGTCAGCTGAAAAATTATTTGGGGGAGAAAGGTTTTGAGAGAAATTCTTGCACTTGGTTGTCTGGACTCAATATAGTTGATCTGGTGAGATGGAGGGAGCTGAACATTACTGAAATCTACCGAAGGTTGCTCCAAACTGTAAGTATCATTTTTTTTGTTTCCAGATTTCATGTCAATTATGTTGGCAATGAGCATTTGCAAAAGTCTTTGGTTCAGTCCTTTGCTTTTCTATTTAGGATAATCACTGAAATAAAATTGATATGATTTGGACCAACTCAGCTTGGTGAACCAAGTCTAAGTGACTTAACGTAGTATTGATACACAACCTTGCAAATACTACACCACCTTGCAAACAAGCCTTTCTTGAATACCAGTGTTGTGTGTGGGTTTTTTTTTTTTTTTTTTTTTTTTTTTTTGGGGTCGGGTGGTTTGAAATTTTCTTGCTGCTACTAATGTGGTTTATGAAAATGTTATGAGTTTTCCATGTGTTTTTGTGTGTGCGTGTGTGTGTTTTGGCTGGGGACTTGTTAACTGTTACATTTGTTGTTCATGGACTTGACAATGGTTTTCCAAGATCCCAGTGTTCTTGGGAACCTTTGATAATTCAAGTAATAATAGGTTGATTTAGTCAATATAACACATTAAATCCAGACACCAAGGGTGTCATACTGGGAGGTGGTATGTGGACCTTTTATGGGTATTGGAAAGTAAAGTCTGTTCTGCCTTCCTGGTTTCAATTACTAAATTATTATTTTTTCACTAAGCAATACCGATGGTACAAACCAACTATTTGAGCTTTTTAACTTGGTCCTTTGATCTTACAACGTGAGCAACAGCATGGAAGCAGGGAGGAATCACTGAGAGCTGGATTATTGCCTGCAAGCTTTCTCACATTCCAGAACCTGGTTTATCCTCTGGACGGTTCGTGGGTTTTGTCAGGACTGGGTCATGATTACAGTATTGATTCCCGAGCCATTAGGAGGGCTGCAGTGTTGCATTACAATGGGAACATGAAACCGTGGCTTGAGCTGGGGATTCCAAACTATAAAGGGTTCTGGAAGAAGTTTCTGAAACGGGAAGATCAGTTCATGAGTGAGTGCAATGTGAACTCCTAGTAAACCATTCATCTGTGTTTGGCGTCACCCAGAATGAAGGAATTTGTGGGATCAGCAAGAATAGGGATGAATTTGATGTTCAATATTTCATTGGCAAAAAAATGTCTATCCTGGCTAAGGGTAAGGCAGGATGGCAAATCTTTTGGGGGTTTGGGGAGGGTTTGCAGGGGAGCATGCACACCATCTCTGAATTTGACTCTGGGGATGCCTGATTACTTGGTAATAAAGGAATCAGAAAATTTTTATCTGCAGTCAAGGTTAAAGCTGGAAGCTTTATAATTCACTGTTAGGCCAAGGGTCTAAACGAGTTCTGGTGTGCAAACATGTTGAGAGATTTAGAATGAAAGATAAAGTGCTTTCTTTTGTACACGCTAAATCTGCATGATAGTGTACAAGGAATGGAAAGTGAGATCTACCATATTGGTAAAGGGAAGAGCATGTTCATTGATGTTGGTTTCATGAAGATTCAATTGTCATTTGGATCAGTGTCTCCAAAACGGGTTGCTGGCAAGCTGCCATTGACTTCATGTAGATTTGAGTATGGTCTTTGGTTTTCTTTTTCTGATTTGATCTTTTGTTATTGGGTAGTGAGTACTTTACATGTTTGTGGATATCATTTAGGTAAATGATCAATCAAATAATTCACCCTTGTGATAGAACAAGTTATCTATGGGAGATTATCAAAAAGTTGTGGGAAAATCTCCCACTGTTCATGTAAGAAACCTTTTCCCATGTACTTTCAACAAATAGGTAAACTTTTCTGAATGTATGTCAAAGATTAAATAAAACATATATATATATATATATATATATATTATAGTGAACTGTACTATTCGGGAATAATATGGGAAACATATTGTACATTATTTAAAAAAAAAAAAAAAAAAGGGAACCTGAGGAAAGGAGGAAACTGAAAGGAGGGGAAGGCAAAAGTTTATGTATATGTGCGTGTTCACTGCACGTAAAAGCCAAAGGACCCAAAAACAAATCTAATGTTTTTTTTTTTTTTTTTTGGGTAAATAACGAATCTAATGTTTAAGTATTGGTAGTTCCCATCTTTCTAAGAAATAAGCAATGATCATAATAGGTGAAGGGATTCATGCAGTCTTTTTTTGTAATCTCACCATTCAACAGGGGGCAGTCTCGGTATTATCTAAGGGACATTTATGACAGTCCAGAGGTTTCGTGTATAACCTTACACGGCAATGCACGGTTGTGTAAGAAACTTTTGGCCATTGTAATATATGGAAAATTTCTTTTAAATGATCTTTTAGACTACCATCATTTAATCTGATTTCATCTTAATTGTAAAAAGAATAAAAAAGAAATCGTAGTCCATAGTAAAAATGAAACCTAATATTTATCAATTCTTACTCTCTGCTAGCTCATATATTGGCTATACTAACTCACAGTAACCGGGTCCCTCCGGGGGTGAAAGAGGTGCATTATGTTAATCAAGCTTTTTTTTTGAAGTTTTTTTTTTGAAGTCTTGTACATACCCAAATAATTCTATTGAATAATCCCTTGAACTAATAAACAATGTTATGTTATTGTCAATTGGCCAATTTTTTTGGTGAATTAACTGTTTGGATTATTTTACTAGACATAGATGTGAGAGAGAGAGCGAGAGGGACTGAAATCCTCTCCCGCGTGCCAGCCCGCCAGCTTAACATCTGACGGGTTGGAATACATCGGTATGTGTGCCGGGCTGGAGCGCGGGAGGATTTTTTTGCGAGAGAGAGGGAGAGAGAACTCATCAATGAAGGAATCCTTTTATGTTGAGGTTAGTCTAAGTTTGTGTGAGTGATGGTGGTGTTGAAGCTATGGCGGAGAATGCACTCATCAATGAAGGAATTCTTTCTTTACATACTATTTTGCGTATCATCCTGGTTTTACTTATTGACCCAAACGAACATCCATATTACAAGTTTGGTGTCTCTCAATCATTGACCCTACTCTGTAAAATTCCTCCATCAATGGTGGGAGGTCGTTGCATTTGCTTCCTACCAGGTCTAGGAAATCTCCTTCCTCCTTAAAGCATGTATGGCTTGCAGGATTTGTCATTATTCCGTTTTAGATCTAAATGGAGAGGGATGGTCGTCGTTTCGAAGGGAAATCAAGTACCGTATAGCAGATTTGCCAACATCTCAGGCGTGATTTAGTGGAGACTTCTTTTCTAATGGTAGACTCTGTTGAAACAGTACATGACTTACGAATTGTTTCCAACCCACTATATCATCTCCGATTCTGAAGTTCTATGGCTGAAACCTAAAACGGGTTGGATGAAAATTAATGTTGATGGCTGCTCTATGGGGTAATCTTGGTCACTCTTTAGGAGGCAGGGTATGCCGGTCTCATGCTGGGAATCCTGTCTGCAGATGCTTTGATGGATATCTGGGTATGCATTCAAACTATTGGGCTGAATGCTAATAGATTTGCATGGATTTAACTAAGTATGGTTATAGAGTGACTCAATTTCGGCCACAGCTAACATTCAAAAGGAAAGGGGGAGATCCCTTGCGGTTTCGATGGTTATAGAATCACTATCTTCTAAGTTTTCATCTCAAAAATTCAAATTAGTTAAGTTCTTTTGGGTGAATTTATAAATTATACATTTATACCCCTTTAATAATTTCATCTCACCAAGAATAATTGATAGAGTGGATATGCTCTGCTTCACTCTTCATCGTGGCCAATAAAAGGACTCTTTGAAAAAAAATTGGAGGCAGGATCAGTAGACTTGGGTTGAAATCGAAAAATTAGTCCGATTAACTCCTAATTCTGTGCTAGTTTGTTGTGTCTAGCCAATTCTAGCGGAGTCTTAACTGATTCTAATCGGAGGATTCATATCATAATCGAATCAGAAATGATAGACCCTTCCAGTACCTGATTTTGAGTTTTTAAACATTATTTTTCTACCATGCACGACAACCCAAATGCTCCTCAAAATTTTACCTTTGATTCGTGGTAAATTGTAAATTTATAGCATTGCACCACCAAATGGCACAAGCAATTAATCATATTATTATTTTTTATGAAGTTTCCATTAATGGGTAGGGAAAAGATTGAAGGAAGGGATGCGATCGAGAAGAGATCAGAAGTGGGATGATCAGGTGTGAGTTGAAGGATGTAGCTAGAAATAGAATCGGTAACGAATGTTAAAAATAGAAGGAAGGGATATGTGGATGTGGTGGTGTCTGTCTGATTGTGAGTTGTCAAAAGTAGGTTAAAAAGAGTTGGATGGAAGGAAAGGAAGGAAAGCGCGCGATGCAAGGAGAACGAGTGAAGGGGTTTGAGGAAGAGGCGAAAGATTTCCGGGGGTTCTTCGAGTGGGCGTGGTTTGCTCCCAACAGGTATAAAATGTGAAGGGTGGGAGGTTCTGAGTGAGAGACGGCACTCGGTGCTGAACAAGAAATTACATATATAATCTCTCCTCCTTGCATTTACATATTATCAAAAAAAAAATAAAAGAAAAAAAAAAGAAAAAAAGAAAATAAGAAAAACCATGATGGCCGCTTCTTCTTGATTTCTTTCCATATTTCAATAAGGTGTTTTATGTAGGAGCAGGACAGCATTTGATTTGATTGTAGTAAATTAGATTAGCAATAAGGGAGGATCGGAAGAGGGAGATGGCGCAGGTGACGAGGTCGACGTTGGGTACTGCTTTGTTGTTGTGCTGCCTCTCGGCAGTGGTCGTGGTCCAGGCCGAAGATCCCTACTTCTTCTTCACCTGGAACGTGACCTATGGCACCCTCTCTCCTCTCGGCGTACCACAGCAGGTTATTTTGATCAACGACGAGTTCCCCGGTCCCAACATCAATTCCACCTCCAACAATAACATCGTCGTCAATGTCTTCAATAACCTCGACGAGCCATTACTCTTCACATGGTATATATGCTTCTTACACGTGTATATATATATATATATATATATATATATATACACTAGCTAGATTAAAATATTGATGAATACCATCTGATTGATTGATTGATGATGGCTCGATATCATATCACAGGAATGGCGTTCAGAACAGGAAGAACTCTTGGCAAGAAGGAATGCCTGGCACCAACTGCCCTATCCTACCGGGGACCAATTTCACTTATCACTTCCAGGTCAAGGACCAAATCGGCAGCTACTTCTACTTCCCGAGCACGGCCCTACACAGGGCTGTCGGCGGATTCGGAGGCCTCCGGGTCAACAGTCGTCTTCTCATCCCCGTCCCTTACCTAGACCCAGAAGATGACTACACCGTATTGATCGGTGACTGGTACACCCAGAGCCACTCTGCCCTCAGGAAGGTGCTCGACAGTGGCCGTACCATCGGCAGGCCCAGTGGCATCCTCATCAACGGCAAGAACAAGGCCGACAGCGAAGCACCCCTCTTCACCATGAAGCCTGACAAGACCTACAAGTACAGGATCTGCAACGTGGGGCTGAAGACCTCCCTCAATTTCAGGATCCAAGGCCATCCCATGAAGCTCGTTGAGCTAGAGGGCTCCCACACGCTTCAGAATGTGTACGAGTCCCTAGATGTGCACGTCGGGCAATGCTACGGGGTGCTTGTGACGGCCAACCAAGAGCCCAGGGACTACGTGATGTTGGCTTCTACTCGCTTCACTAAGTACACGCTCACCGGTACAGGCCTCATCCGCTACACCAACGGCAAGGGAGTGGCCTCTCCTGAGCTCCCCGAGGCACCAGTTGGTTGGGCCTGGTCTCTCAACCAGTTCCGTACCTTCCGTTGGAACCTCACCGCCAGTGCCGCCCGCCCCAACCCACAAGGCTCCTATCACTACGGTGGTATCAACATTACTCGCACCATCAAGCTTGCCAATACCGTCGCTACGGTCGACGGCAAGCTTCGCTATGCCATCAATGGTATCTCCCACGTTGACCCACCCACTCCACCCAAGCTTGCTGAGTACTATAACGTCGCCGACAAAGTGTTCGAGTACAATCTCGTCAAGGATGAGCCTACCGCAGAGGATGAGTCGGTAAAGATCTCTCTCGCCCCTAGCATTGTCAACACCACCTTCCGTAACTACGTCGAGATCATCCTCGAGAACCATGAGAAAGGCATCCAGACCTGGCACTTGGACGGCTACTCCTTCTTTGCCGTAGCCATCGAGACAGGCCGGTGGACCCCAGAAAAGAGGAAGAACTACAACCTACTTGATGCGGTCAGCCGCAGCACCGTTCAGGTCTATCCTTACTCCTGGGCCGCCATCATGCTCACCTTCGACAACGCAGGCATCTGGAACCTCAGGTCCACCATGTGGGAGAGGTTCTACCTTGGACAGCAGCTTTATTTCAGCGTCCTCTCCCCCGCCCGCTCTCTCAGGGATGAGTACAACCTCCCTGACAACGCTTTGCTCTGCGGCATTGTCAAGGACATGCCCATACCGCCTCCGTACTCCGCCGGCGCCTAATTCTTTTGCTATCCACGGGGGACTTTTTCTGTACTAATTCATTTATCATTAAAAGAATGCGAGACTATGTGAGAGAGGAGTGAGCGTGAATAAGGAATGAGATTTGGACACAGGGTTTATATACGAAGAAGATTACATAAGTATTTGTTGTATATTTTATTTTAATATTTTATTTTTTACTTTTAGTGATTCAAATTATAATCTACATTTATTTCCGCATATATCGAAGAATGTATGAGGCTATCAATAATGGGGGTTTAATATGGATCTGTTTTATGAAACCATTGAAACGGGAACCTCATATATAGGGAGTATTATTGGTATTTGGGTAGGAAAGGAGTAGGTTTGTAAGCATAAGGCTGCAACAGGCCGGATTAAGGCGGGTATTTACCAACCTTAATCATATCCTGAATGTCTTAAAGTTAGCTAGCCTAGGCTCTGCCCAACAATGCCAGGATCAGACAAATTTTCAATCTATTCCTATCTTGTTAGGTTTCAGCCTAACCTGGTGTAATACCCCAATTTCTAATGGTGTTGAGCTGTGGAATTTTTTTCCCCTTCTTTATAGGACTTTTTGGCAAAAGATAGTACTGAAGGGTATTTTGGTCATTTTATCACTTAAGATAAGTTTTAATGTTATTAATATTAAATTTCACCCACCCTTGTACTTTATTTATAAATCACCCAGCCCCCAGCCTTGCCAATAATGTCAACCTCAGCTGTTACATTGACAAACAAAATAAAGTAACCCTTCTTAATAAATTGACAATAAAATAACAAATTTGCCATCAAATTTATAGTTTTTTTTATAAAGTCTTTCATATTTCATTTTAGCTTGGTTTTTGGGAGCGGTGACATCGCTGACCAAGCAACCTATGATTTCCACCGTATATAGACAAATAAACGAATCTAAGGAATGTCGTAAACACAAATTTACCATTTCCATTTCACTTCACCGGCCAAAGGCTTCATCCTTGGCCGAAGACATCTGCAGAAAAGTTTCAATAAACAAAAGGAGAAAGTGAATCCATAAGGGAATCCCCGAGAAGAATGCCTCCCAGGAGCAAAAACCCAAACCATAGGACACCCAAAGAAAGAAGTCATTGCCTCAATTCCGTCAAACCTGTAGGCCAACAAATTCCAGTGCTAGATCCATTGGGGAAACACCCCCAAAAACCCAGATGCTTATGTTAACTCCTGGATTGGTGAGAGGGCCAACCGTCAGCTTTTCCTTGTAAACAACAGCCAATAGTTCCTCTGTTTTGGATATCGCAGGTTCCAAATTACAAACTATTTTCCTTTTTCTTTTAATAAGAAAACAGAGGGAAATTTTTAATTGGTGAAATAAAAGAAACCAATAGTGTAAATGGGTCTCTGAAGAGTTCTTGAGAAAGAACGCAAGCCAAAAGAGAACATAAGGTCATCATGAAGACCTCCAAAAGCATCAATTGTGACATCTATAAAAGTCCTTTCTGATTTTGGCCCAAGATATTTGTACAGGCTTATCAAAGTTATTGCTTCTTTCACTAGTCCTTCACATCTGAATCACAGAGATCAGTACGGACCATATTCAAATAAAATGATCTCACTATAAACATGGCTAATGTTTTTTTATCTTGATTCGTCATGCGAGAATCTGAATGTTAATTTCAGGTAAAACATATAAATGTCTTCATTTATTGAGAATAGAGCCTCCTAAGCTGTTAAGGGAAAATAATAGTTGATATCAAATCTGGCAGTAGGAAGAGAACTTTGGATGATCTTTGAGAGAAGAACACATGGCATGCATCCAAGGGATTAGGGATGGGAAGGAAGAAATGACAAAAAATATCAAAAAGAGCTCATGTTCGACCCTCTATGCTGACTCAGAAGAGATGTGACGGATTGATGTGGGTAGTTGGGTAATTTATGGATTATCATTAATGCTCATAAATGCTGACAACAACCATAAATAGAAGGCATGCTGACTTAACCAGCCAAGTCAGCCTAACATAGACCGAATCAGCACGAAAGCCAGGCCCATACTTGATAAAAGTACCAGGACAGAAACAAATATGAGAAGGAATGGGAGATATAATTCAAAAAGGGGGTCGAAGAGGATCAAGGGGGGTCGGAAGCGGCTGACAGGACGTCCTAGCACTGTCTTGGGGGATGAAGCCGCACGAACCTACTATTCTCTAGGTAGCTGATGATTGACATAGGGATAGGTATGGAGAAACTTGCAGAGGAAGTCTCCTATTGAACCCATATATGTAACAAGAGGACATGAATGAAGGAAGGGAAGAACAAAGATTTTCTTGAATCTTTAAGTTTTACACATTTTTATTGTCTTCTATCTTTTTTTTTTGGTTCCTATCTCAGCGAAAGGGAAGATGGCTATAGTGGGCAGTATCTCAGGGAACCCTAGTTTCTGAAGGAACTCTAGTGTCTCATTGAGAATTCCATATTGTGTGTCTTGATAAATCTAGTTCAACGGATTCCATCGACAACACAAGCCAGGATTTTAATTCAGCGAGGATAAAACTTGTACGCTTTCGACGGATGCCAAAAATCCCTATACCAAAAATTGACTTGCAAATGGGAGAGTCAGGATCCTTGTGATAGTTCTTCAGCGAAATCGATTTGAAACCCTAACCCTTGTCTCCTGTTTTTCCTTTGATGTTGTGCACGATGATTTTGTAAATTGGGGGAGGGTAAAATAGTAAGTTTCCACTATTAAAAGATAATTTTATCATTATATAATTTTTAATTTTGTTACATCATCACTTAACAGACTGCAGTTTTGTTAAGCCTGGATGTGTGTGATATATATTTAACATCTGAGGGCGGTGGGTGACATTATTGGCAAGGTTGGGGGTTGGGTGACTTAAAGGAAAAGTAAAGGTGGTGGGTGAAATTTTCCCTTGATATTATTATTGTATGTGTGGTAAGTGTGTATGTGTGTGAATATATTATTACAATTAAATGGGAATTTTGTTACTGCCCTTGGTTATAGACATTTATTTTTATATTGTGTAGGTATTACTACCATTGTGTGAGTTTGAAGCTATTTTAGGATTTCAAATTGGTCACTTTGATGTGAGAAAAATTATCTACTTACACTTGTTATTTGTTATTTTATGTGATAATGTGTGCAATGGTGAATGATTTTTCGTCAATATTAATGCGAGATTATATGAAATGCGTATTGAGAGGATGCATATGATTACATGGAAAATGTGGTATGAACATAATGTGGTTGCTGCTCCATAGGTAATCCAAGAGATGCTGGAATTGGTAGGGTAATCCGTGATGAAAAGGTAAGGTAATTTTTGCTTTCTCAGAGTTTTTGAGCAATGCAACAAATTACCAAGCAGAATTGAAAGCAGCTATAAGTGTAAGACCCGCACTCTACTAATTCGGTTTAACTGTGTCGTGTCAGGTTTTCCCATCATAACCGGCTCGAGTGAACCAATCGTATAAAGGGACCACAAGACCAGGTAAACAAAAAACAATCAAATTTAGTTGTGTGGTCGATTGTTAGTACTTGTGTGGCCGACCAATCAACTTAGAACTAAGACTAGTTAAACCAGTCAACTAATAAGTTGACCGATCGACTGTTCTAGATTGTGTGGTCGATGGATTTTGCGACCACAGAGTCGAACGGTTAAGCCTAGAACCGACTCATTGTTTAGGAAACTTTCCTAATCTGAGAAGGTCTCTTTCCTAATTGGGAGAAGAGTCTATATGGAGATTTTTTTTCTCTATATAGAGGACGTCCCTCTACCCTCTCTTACTCTTTTGGATCAATCTCAAACCCTAGAATTTAGAAAAAGAGAGGAGGAGAAGGAGAAGGAGACTTGGAGAGGAAGGCTTGGGGAAGGATTTTGCAGAGAAGCTTACCAACGGTTTCCATCTCTCTACAGCAAGGAACCTAAGGTAAGAAACTTATCTCTGTAGATGTTAGGTTGGTTAGAATAGTTTTCCCACCATTGTATTAGTGAGTTGAACCCAATATTGTGACTAAAATCAGAAAATTTTCCAAGCAACCTAAAGGAAAATCATGAACAATAGATTAGGGTTAATTGTTAATTGAAATCAATAATTTAAGGCCATAGAATGATCTTAGGATGAATCCCAGTGTTGAGCCAAGGGGTTGACTCAGAAGGAATTCGGATTTGAAGACGAACATGACTTGAAGGTTGTGTGGTCGCTTCACTGGTTGACTATATGGTGCGACCAGTGAATCGACCCCAGACATTTAGGTAGTGCCCAGGGTTTGTGTGGTCCCTTGTACGGTCCACCAATGCACTACCACAGAGCCGACCGCACAGTATCTGGTCGACATATAGCTGAGACCATAGAGTTGACCAGTCAATAATTGAAAGACCTATTTTTGATTTTGACTGCTGTAACTTGATGAAATTAGACCCTAACTTAAATTCATAAATTGGTTAGGTTTCCAACTAACTCAAGGTAACTTCCAAAGCTTTGGAGAGGAACAAATATGGTTTACAGGTGAGGGAACAAAATCTAAACTAATAGGCTAATAACAAACTACCTTTTCTTTTCTGTTAAATTGATATGATGCCATGCTTGTATGATTGTTTGTGCATCTCACATGTCATCTAATACTTGTTATATATCTATTTATGTATATTTTATTATTGTTCTTATTTGATATGATGATGATGATAGGAATAGGCATGTGCTTGTGTGTGTGGTCGATGTGTTGGATTGGAGTATCAGGGGGAGTGTAGCGGTGTGTGATCCTTTGTATCATCAT